>JADRCD010232197.1:0-25569 GCA_019843815.1 Montemys delectorum
CTGATATTGCTCTTGCAGAAGGTCCAGGTTCAGTTCCCAGCACCTACATTCCCCAAAGCTCACAACTTCCTGTAACTCCAGTTCCAGGGGATCCAACACCCTTTTCTGGCCTCAGTGAGCACCTACACATACATGGTGCACATACATACAGTTAGGGACATACACATATACATAAAATAAATAAGTCCTCAAAAACAATACTGATTGCAATGATGTAACACATTGAATACGCAGAGATAAATGTGACAAGAAAAAAATCTTTTTGCTGAAAAATAATAGCTTACTAAATCAATCAAATGCATAACATAGAAGAATTACACAATTTAAAAAATACAGTAAGTTCCAGGACAGCCAAAGCTATACAGAGAAACCCTGTCTCGAAAAACCAAAAAAAAAAAAAAAAAAAAAAAAAAAAAAATACAGTAAGGGCTGGCAGGATGGCTCAGTGGGTAAGAACACAGACTGTTCTTCCAAAGGTCCTGAGTTCAAATCCCAGCAACCTCAGGGTGGCTCACAACCAACTATAATGAGATCTGATGCCCTCTTCTGGTGTGTCTAAAGACAGCTACAGTGTACTCATGTATAATAATAAATAAATCTTTGGGCCATAACAAGCAGGGACTGAGCAAGTGGGCTGACCGGAGCGAGCAGGGTTGACCAGAGCAGAGGTCCGAAATTCAATTCCCAACAACCACACGAAGGCTCACACCATCTGTACAGCTACAGTGTACTCATAAAATAAATAAATAAATCTTTAAAAATATAGTGGAATAAATAATTTAGGCAAGATTATTACCTGATGCTAAAACTAGCGGCTGAGGGTTTAGGGGTGCAACTTACTAACAGAGAACCTGCCTAGCACACAGCAGGCCTTTAATGATCCCCTATACACACACAAAGTAAATAAAAATAAAAACCAATGGTTGATAGATTATTGGGGAACAGGATATCCACATGGTTTCAACTTATCACTTGGTAAAAAACAATAAAGGGAGCCGGGCAGTGGTGGCACACGCCTTTAATCCCAGCACTTGGGAGGCAGAGGTAGGCGGATTTCTGAGTTTGAGGCCAGCCTGGTCTACAAAGTGAGTTCCAGGACAGCCAGGGCTATACAGAGAAACCCTGTCTCAAAAAACAAAAAAAAAACCATAAAACAAAAAAAATTCAAAACAAACAAACAAAAAACAATAAAAGGGACAAGTTTTTAATAGAGGAGATGGCTCAGATAGTGCTAGAGTATTTTGTTTGTTATTGTGATTATGGTCTATAGTCTAGACTTTCTTCATTATTTCTTCGTTAGTATGGAAAACAGTTTGGTAGTTTCTCATAAAGTTGCACAGAATGATCCAGCAATTCCACTTAGGTATGCACCCAGACTAACTGAAGGCAGAGACACAAGTAGACACAAGACAATGTCCACATTACTCACAACAGACAAAACTTAAAAGAATCCAAATGCCTAAAAGCATGAGAATGGATAAACTGTATATATACAAAAAAAAGGACTATCATTACCTTAATAAGGAATTAAACTCTGGATTATGGTGCAACTTGGCTAAAACCTGAACACATTATACTAAGTGAATTAAACCACACACAAAAGCCCAAGTAAGATTCCATTTACAGCAGTTACCGAAAGAGGCAAATTCACAGAAAGCATAGTGTGAGGTTCTGTCTGTGATAATGAGGAGTTCCTAGGCGTGGGTAGTGCCGAGGGCTGTACAACACTACCAATGTACTTTGTGTGTGCCATGCTGGGCACTGGGCCTAGGGTTCAGCCCTACATCCTCATCACACAAGTGCTCTCTCAGCCAGTGAGCTATAGCTGCAGCCTGTGAATACAGTTGATGCAGCAGTGATATACTTGTTAAAATTTAAAATTTTTATTAATTAAAAAAACTGTGGGGCTGGAGAGATGGCTCAGCGGTTAAGAGCACTGACTGCTCTTCCAGAGATCCTGAGTTCAAATCCCAGCAACCACATGGTGGCTCACAGCCATCTGTATCAAGACCTGATTCCCTCTTCTGCTATGCCTGAAGATAATTACAGTGTATTCATAGAAAAAAAAAAACAAAACAAACAAACAAAAAAAAACTGTGAGCCAGGCAGTGGTGGCGCATGCCTCTAATCCAAACACTTGAGAGGCAGAGGCAGGTGGATTTCTGAGTTCGAGGCCAGACTCGTCTACAGAGTGAGGTCCAGGACAGCCAGGGCTACACAGAGAAACCCTGTCTCGAAAAAACAAAAACAAAAACAAAAAGTGGGTGTGTTGTCAAGGCAGGGTTTTTTTTCTGGATAGCTCTGGCTGTCCTCAGAGCTTACTCTGTAGAGTAAGCTGGCCTTGAACTCAGAAATCCCCCTGCCTCTGCCTCCAGAGTGCTGGGATTAAAGGCGTGCGCCACCACTACCTATACTTCAAATGTTTATTTATGTATTTTATGTGTATAGAATTTTTGCCTGCATGTATGTTTGTGCACCACAGGCATGTCTGGTGCCTACAGAGATCAGAAGGCACCAGATCCCTTGAGACTGGAGCTATGGAGGGTTGTGAGCCACCAAGTGGATGCTGGGAATTTAAGCCAGGTCCCTGGAACCACTCTTAACCACTGAGGCATTGCTTCAGCCTCCAAACAATGATGTATTTTGGTTTTTTTGTTGGTGGTGATTTTTTGTTTGTTTGTTTTTGTTTTTTCGAGACAGGGTTTCTCTGTACACGGCCTTGGCTGTCCTGGAACTCACTCTGTAGACCAGGCTGTCCTCGAACTCAGAAATCCGTCTGCCTCTGCCTCCCAAGTGCTGGGATAAAGGCATGAGCCACCACCACCTGGCTCGTTTTTGTTAGTATAGTTTCTGTTGTTGTTCTTTCTTTCTTTTTTAATATTTATTTTATGTATATGAGTACACTGTTGCTGTCTTCAGACACAGCAGAAAAGTGCCTTGGATCCCATTACAGATGGTTGTGAGCCACCATGTGATTGCTGGGAATTGAACTCAAGACTTTGGGAAGAGTAGCCAGTGCTCTTAACTGCTGAGCCATCTCTCCAGCCCCCCTGTTGTTCTTTCAAACAGGGTCTCACCATGTAACCTTGGCTGGTCTGGAACTCACAGAGATCTGCCTGGCTTTGCCTCTTGAGTACTGGGATTAAAGGAATGGGCTACCTTGCCTGGCCCTATTTTTAAGTTTGTGAAGGATTTATTTATCTTTATTTTATTTGTACGAAATGTCTTGCCCATGTGCCTGAGGTGCTAGTACTTTGTTTTGTGGATATGTATGCTATGTCTATGTGCTAGTGTGGATCCATACATGCCACAGCATGCAGGTAGTGGCTAGAGGACAATCTTGGGTGTTGGTCCTTGCCTTCTACCTTCTTCTTTACTGAGCATGCACCAGGCTCCCAGAGGTTCCCTTGCCTTCTCCTCTCCCCATAGCAGCACTGGGATTACAGGTACCTATGCTGTTGTGTCTGAGTTTACATGGGTTCTAGGGATCTGGGTCATCAGAGTTGCATGGCAAACATCTTCTACACTTAGCTTTCTCCTCACTCCTGTAAAAAAATTTTTAAGGTATAAAGGTAAAGGTTAGAGGGATCCTGTCTAGGCAGAGCGGGCAACAACAATGAGTGCGAAGAGCTGGAAGTGTTTCAAAGGAACAGTTATTGCCATGGCACACACCTTTAATACCAGCACTTATGAGGCAGTGGTAGGTAGATCTGAGTTGAAGATCAGCCTGGTCTACAGAGTGAGTTCTAGGACGGTCAGGACTACCAGGACTATGCAGAGAAACAAAAACAAAGGAGAAAGAAACAGGAAAGAAACAAAGAAACAAAGAAAGAAAGAAACAAAGAAAGACCACAAGGCTAGGATTCCTTCAAGATAAAGCTAGAAAGGCACACTGGTGCAAGTGTGAAAATGGCCCTGAGTCATGACAGAGAAACCCTGTCTCGTGCTAGCTTGGGCAGCACATATACTAAAATTGGAACGATACAGAGAAGATTAGCATGACCCTGTGCAAGGATGACGTGCAAATTCGAGAAACCCTGTTTCAAAAAAACAAAAACAAACAAACAAAAAACACCACTGAAGGGCACTGGATATGGAATAATATGAAAGTAATGTAATGCTTCCAAAAGATGGACCTAGTCTCTGGGCTTATGGAATGACATGACCTGTTGTTAGCCTAGAAACCGCAGTGAAGGCCTAGGATCCATGAAGGCATGGTAATAGGGACTGGGGCAAGGTCAAGGACATAGGAGCAAAAGGGAGATGTTTGAAGAAAGACCATCAGAATCATTATGTGTGGAAAGTAGGCAGGAAATTCCGGCTGAATTGGGAAGAGAGAGTTGCTTTCTGGAATCCAGCTGAGGACTGTGACCTCCCCAGTCCCTTAATGATAACAGGCAGAGAATAAAGCAATCGCCAGAATCTGTCTTCTAGGACTATCCAGTCAGGAACACAGACAGTTCTCTTCTATGGTCACAAGCTGTGAGAAGGGTCCCCAGAATACCTTTCCCCTACTTTTTGATGAATATACTTTACAGTTCCTAATACATTTCATTAGGAAGCTCGTGTGAAGCCTCCTCTATTTCTAGGTATGTTGTGAATTAGGAGTGGTCTCTCCTGCACTGGAATCTCCAGAGGACAGTGACCTAGACCTTGAATGCTACATTAATTTTTACTTAACTTATGTGTTTGGACTCATGATCTCTTCTCTGTCAGATACTATGTTTTCTAGGGGCAAAGGTTGTATTATGCATCATCACATTCTTAAGAGTATACACACAGTACCACATACACAATAGGCGTCTAAAGTGCGGGAGGAGTGACTTGTGGGAGAGATGGCTCACTGACTTGTTACTCTTGCTGAGGACCTAGGTTTTATTCTTAGCACCCACATGGAAGCTCAAAAGCATTTGTAATGTCAGTTCCAGGAGGATCTGATGCTCTCTTCTGACCTCCATGGGGACCAGGCATGCACATGATGCACATACATACATACATGCATGCAAGCAAGCATGTATACACATATACATAAAGTTTTTTGTGTTTTTGTTTTTGTTTTTTTGAGACAGGGTTTCTCTGTGTAGCCCTGGCTGTCCTGGAACTCACTCTGTAGACCAGGCTGGCTTCGAACTCAGAAATCTACCTGCCTCTGCCTCCCAAGTGCTGGGATTAAAGGTGTGCATCACCACTGTGCAGCAGAGTAAAAATGTTAAAAATCTACAAACTAATGTTTATGGAATAGCCTCCACAACAAGAATGTTTGTTAGAGGAATCGAGGATTCTTTGTGATGATATGGAGTACCCACAGTAGAGTATAAAGAATATTCAGGGGCCAAGAGGCGATTTAGCGGTTCAGAGCATTAGCCACTCTGGCAGATCTAGGTTGGGTTCCCAGCATTTATATGGCAGCTTACAATTGTTAACTCCAATTCTAGAGGACACCCTCTGCTGACCCTTGTGGGCACTGCATACATGTTGTGTATAGACATCCATAGGCCAAATACCCATACATATCAAATAAAAAAATGAATATTTTGAAAATGTTTTGTTAAGGGCTGGAGAGATGGCTCAGAGGTTAAGAGCACTGCCTACTCTTCCAGAGGTCCTGAGTTCAATTCCCAGTAATCACATGGTGGCTCACAACCATCTGTAATGGGATCTGATGCCCTTTTCTGGTGTGTTTGAAGAGAGTGAAAATGCACTCATGCATAAAATAAATAAAGAAATCTTTTTGCCGGGCAGTGGTGGCACATGCCTTTAATCCCAGCACTTGGGAGGCAGAGGCAAGTGGATTTCTGAGTTCAAGGCCAGCCTGGTCTATAGAGTGAGTTCCAGGACAGCCAGGGCTACACAGAGAAACCCTGTCTTGAAAAAACAAAAACAAAAACAAAAAACAAACAAACAAACAAAAAAGAAATCTTTTAAAAAAAGATTTATTAATTTACTTTATTTATATGAGTACATGACAGCTGTCTTCAGACACACCAGAAGAGGGCATCCTATTCCATAAAGCTAGGACTTTAATCCTAGCTCTTGGGAGGCAGAGGTGGGGGGATCTCTGTGAGTTCGAGGCCAGCTTGATCTACAGAGTGAGTTCCAGGACATTCAGGGCTACACAGAGAAACCCTGTCTTGAAAAACAAAACAAAACAAAACAAATTACAACCTGATATGGGGGCCTAGCTCAGCACTTAAGAGCACTTGTTATTGCAGAGGACTAGGTTTAACCATAGGATCAGTTCTAGAGGATCTGTCAGCATTTCTGATCTCCAGTAGCACCAGGTACTCACATGGAGCACAGACAGACAGACAGACAGACAGACTAATGAAACACCCACGCATAAAAGTCTGTACCCAAATCACAAATCCAAGCTGAGAGTCTTGCTTAAACCATCTCATTCCCCACTCTCCACCCCTCTTTTTTTCCTTTGCACTTGGGGAGAGGCAGCAACTATAGCTGTAGGTTAAATTGCATGGCTAGAAAACATCTTGAGGATTATTTGATTTGAGTGCCATTTTATTTTATTTTTTGAGACAAATTCTCATTATGTAGCTTTGGCTGGCCTGGACTCGATACACACACACACACACACACACACACACACACACATATATGTCGGGCATAAGTCGGGCTGGCCTTGAACTTGGAGAGATCCATTTCTTCTTAAGACGTGCACCACCACAACTTGCTCAAGAAACCTTCCTCGTTTTTTAGAGACTGAAACTTCGGTTCAATGAAATAAAGGGATTTGTCTTCTGTTCCAGAGCAAAGCCAATTGTACTGGGCGGAAGAAGGAAAACTGAAACTGGGGATCAGCCAGGGGTTCGGACTTCTTTGAAGACCGAGTCGGGTCCAAGCCCGAGACGCACGGGTCTCCTCCCAGGCAGGATTCTACTTCCACGTTCACTAAACACCCAGCATCCCCGCCCACTGTCCGCTCGTTCCCGAGAAGTACCTGTGTGTGCCGCATAGGCCCTCCTCTGGAGGGTGACAAAATTTAGAAATTGGCTCAAGGCGAGAGGCACCTTACAGGCCAGAGAGCCAAACTCTGGTCTCGCTGGACTCCTCAGGACGCCGAGGCCCCGGGAGCGCGCGGACTTCAGAACACCCAGGAGCAATATTCTAACTAACTCCTCAGAGAACTGTCCGGATTTCTCCGAGGTTTCGAGGGTCGAGGTTCCCATGGAAACGAGGGACCTTCTTGGCGCCTGTGCAGTTCGCTAGGCACTCTGGGAAATGTAGTTTCCAAATTTGCCACTGCTAGGCGCGAGGAATGGACACAAGATGGCGCCCGAGCGTCGCGGTTGGTTCTAACGAGCCGGAGTCTCTGCCGACGCAGTTGCTGCGGCCGAGGAGAGGCTGCCCAGGCCTGAAAGGTCATACTCTTGGATGCCCTGCCTCTGCAGCGTTTACGGTGCAGAGTAGGGACTGAAGCGCGAGCTATGAGGAGAGTTTGATTTTGTTGTATTTTTAAACAGCCTAATGACGTGTTACCCTGACTCCGGGCACAGGGGAGACCACTAGTGATCCCACAAGGAGAAGGCTTTGTAGGTGGGACCTAGCCCAGGATGGGGGTAGCCTGAGAGAGCTCCTCATTACCTCAAGTGTTCCGGAGGAATAGAATGGAGCCCCTGAGCGCAGGGATATCTGGCTCTGACTGTGGGAGTTGAGTGTTTCCAGGCGCGGTTCCACCCAGAGCCCTGCTTCAGCACCAGTGTGAAGTCAGTGAATTGACCTCAGAGAAACAGCCATCTCTGTGCCCAGAGTTAGGCTCCTGGATTGAAAATCTAGAAAGCCAGAATCTGATTCAGGTTCTATTAGATATGTGTCGGTTTCTGTTGAGTCTCAGTCTCTAAACACTGGTGCTTACAAGGCCCGCCCTTTGCCCCCTGAGAGTATTGTAAAATGACTTGGGTGTGTAGACTCTTTAAAGAGATAGACATTCCCACTTACTGTAAAAAGGTGCAACTTCCTGGAAGGAAATTAGGTGATGTCTCATGAAATTAAAAATGTATAGTCTTTGCTTTAGCAATTTTAGAAATATGACCTACAGATTTAATAACAAATGAAATATTTTTGTAAACAAAAATACAGACAAAAGTGCTTAGTGAAATGTTGCTTGGAATGGGAATTTAAAAAATGTAAACAGACTGTTCATCATAAACGATCACTTATATAGCCCACCAGTGATACATGCTTTTGATCCCAGCACTGGGGAGGTAGAGGCAGGCAGATTTGAGTTTCAGGCCCACTGGTCTGCAGAGTGGGTTCCAGGACAGCCAAGATTACAAAAAGAAACCCTGTCTCAAAAAATAAAATAATTTAAAAGATCACTTAAAATACATAATAAATTCTATAAAATTGAATATGCTTATTTAGTTGTGTGTGTGTGTGTGTGTGTGTGTGTGTGTGTGTGATGCTTGGTGTTGAACTCAGGACCATGAACATGCTAGGCAAACTCTTTACCTGGGTATTTTTAAAAATTGGAACATATCTTTACCAGAAAGTGATATGAAACTCATGGCTTGAAATTATTTTAAAGTTTTCTGTAGAATGTTAATATGCTGTTGTCTAGGGCTCGGTGGGTAAAGGCACCTGCCACCAAACTGGGCTACCTAAGTTTGATCCCTGGAACCTACATGTTGAAACTGACTCCTTCCAATTGTTCTCTTGACCTCCCTACACAAACTGTGCCATATGTGTACACACGCATGCACACACACACAGTATAAAATTGTAATTAAAAAATGTAAATGTGACCGGGCAGTGGTGGCACACACCTTTAATCCCAGCACTTGGAAGGCAGTCAGGCAGATTTCTGAGTTTGAAGCCAGCCTGGTCTGATCTATACAGTGAGTTCCAGGACAGCCAGGGCTACACAGAGAAACCCTGTCTCGAACCCCCCTCCCACCCCCCCAAAAAAGTAAATGCTATCACCTACATTTCAAAAGTATACACACAGTAGTATATTTGATTTCATAACCATGAAGATGCTATGGGAGCCTCAGTAGCTAGGATAGCCGCTGCCTATGAAGACCGGTGTGAGGCTCTAAAGGGTGGGATGGAGACCTATTTCTCATTTTATGTTAAGGTCCTCATCGATTTGTTTAAACTTTGTATACACATATCTTAGTTATTTGCAAATGTTTCCCTTTTCAGTCTTTGTTTTCACCAGTGCTGAATCCTTATTTCTTAGGGTCCTTGTGGATAGGGGGTTGCAAAGGAGCAGAGTTCATGACTGCGTCCCTGCTTTTTAAGCTGAGCTCACCCGCCTTCCTCACTGCTGCCTGACACTGTTGCTCTCACTGGCCTTCCTCACTATGCTCAGCAATCTGGTGTGACTCCTGGTTAGCAGCCAGAGGAAAGGCAGCCCCAATATTTGCTCAATAATGAAACTATCTTTCCCGTACCTCTCCTTCTGCCCCCATGCAAGCCATCCAGACTGATTTAAATGACTCTTATTCCAAAGAGCACTCAGAAGCTGAGCCCTAGCTGTATAAATGACCCGAATTGTGAGGGAAGAGGTGCTATGGTTTCCCAGTTTTGCTTTGTTTTACAAAAAAGAAACTAGACTTTTGAGTGCAGGGAAGTGCTGGAGTCAGAGCTGAGGCCCACATTCCCCACAGAGACACCCAGCTCTTCTCCACTTTAGGGTGCGGATAGGTCTGTGAATTTCCCCCAAGGGTTTGAGAAAGACACTTTCACGAAACTGGATGTACTGTGATATTCATGTCTGGTGTCAGTTCCTCCCAGGACAGCATTAAGGGAGGCACTGAGCACACTTAACCCAGATCTGTGTAGTATGTCACAGTGTCATAGACAGAGCAGTCTTGGGACTAGGATGAATGGGCCAATGGTAAGGAGTGCTAATTCTTATTTATTTATTTTTAGACAGGGTCTTACCGTGTAGTGCTGGGTGTCCTCAACCTCCCCATGTAGCCTAGGCTGGCCTCAGACTCACAGAGGTCTGCCTCCGAAGGGCAAAGATAAAAAAGCCTGTGCCCCTATGCCTTACAAGCTGAAATGAGCAGAAGCCCCTAGGTGGGTGGGATCACTGAGTAGCCCTCTTCCCTGATGACTATGGGCTGGCTTTGAAAATCAGGCTTTCTTGCAGTGTAGCAGGAAGGTGATTCTTAGAACCCAAAATATAAAATATGCTCAAGAACTAGCATCAAATGTCCAAAAGGGAGCCTTTAAGATAGGTTTGGTCTCTCCTACTTCCTCATAGTTAACTCCCCGCAGCTGTCCCAACAGAACCAAACCCCTTCACCCACACAGGGTTGTCCCCCTGGACTGTGGATGGGCAGGATGGCTAACATTCACCTGGGCCTTGCCCTAGAGATGAGGAGATAGCACTGGCTACCTCTTTTCCTCCCCCACACACCACTCAACCAAAACAGGTCTGTCACAGGACACCTGAGACACTAGAAGCTGGAGGGGGCAGTACAGGGCTACATGCAGTCTCTAAACAGAGAAGAGTCTGACTGAACGACAGATGGCTTTGTCACAAATGGAAAACACTTAATATGAAAATGTCTTTTATTTCTCAATACAAAGCCAGATACTATACAACTATGAAAAACTTGACTGGCCAGAGATCTTCAAGAACAAGAAGACTCTCTTTTTAGCTCAGTGCCCTGTGACCCAGTGAGGGGCATGGGAGAACTGAGGGCAGCAGCAGAGATTCTGGTCAGCTGTGTGGGTGGGTGGGTGACCTGTGAGCCCCTCAGAGCCTGTGGGACTCGAGGCTGAAAGTGCTATTTGCCTCTGTGGCCACTGGTCCCCTAGCCTAGCTGCCTCCAGGACTGCAGTAGGAGAGAGGGGAAGACGCAGGGTGGAATGGCCAGTAGCTGATCGCAAGGGAGATGTGAACTAGAAAATCCACCCTAAAAATTTCTGCTTTTAATTCCATGGCTGCACAAAGTGTTAAGAGAATAAGTGTAAAATGAAACTAGGGTGTTATTACCCTTAAAGGCACCTTGAATGGCTCTAACTCAGACCCTATGTAGAAAAACGTCTTGAGCCCTTAACAGGTAGACATGGGTCTGAGACCTAAGGCTGCAGGAAGTGGCAAGGGTCTGAGGACTGCTGGGAAGGAGCTGTAGAGAGTGTGCAGGCCCATAGGTGTAAAGGGTGCTCATCTGAGGTGCTGTGACCAATCGTTGTTTAGTGTCTAAGGGGTTATAGTATAAGGCTTAGGCCTTGCCCTCCTCCCTGCTGTCATCGACACTGGCCTGCCTCATCACCTTCCGGAGCCTCGGGGTAGAAGACTGCTCTGGCCCCTGTCCCTGCTCCTGGAAGGCCCGTGTCCTGCTGGCCACCAGGGCAGCACTATGAAGGGCAACCACAGACTGGCGAGACTTCAGGGCAGGCCAAGGCCCCTTGCGGACCTGTTGGCCACCTTTGGCTCTTGAAAGCTGAGAGAAGGGATTAAGAGGCTCTTCATCTGAAGAGAAAACCTGGGTGGGGAGAAAGAGAGGCACAGATAGGTACACACTTCCCAAGGGAAAAACTGCAGCCCTCCCCTGTTTCTTGGCTTGGCCTGCCTGAGCTTTTTTCTAGTCCCTAGAAGCCTTCTTGGCCCAGGGAACCTGACTTTAACACCTTCTCTTCTCACCTCTCTGCCTTTGCACATTCAATCCAGTGAGCCACAGCTGAAACCCTGCCAAGTGCCAGGCCCTGAAAAGGACTCTGTGAAACCAGTGTCTCTCGTGCCTCACAGGACACTTGCCTTTGTCAATAACCACAATTAATCCCACACCTCCAGACATTTTAGGTGTCTATACACAGCACCTAAAATGTTCTGTCTACATTGACTCCTTTTGGGCTAGCCATGTGACCTCACGTCACATGTGGGGCCTGGCTTCCTCTGGCAAGGGCCAGCTTCCTGTCCTAGCTTGTGCCCAATAGCTCTCGGCATACAACATGCTTTTCACTTAGTCAGAAGGTGGACTGTGTGAGTCCAAGGGCCCCTCTCTGTGTGACTCCTCAGCTTTAGGAGGGCTTCAGGAATGTTGTCTTGCCCATCCTCTCTACTGTAGGATGGTTCTCCACCCATCAGCTGGCAATGGAGCTCATGGCCTGGGGAGGATGCTCACTCCAAAGCTAGGAGCCAAGCTCCTTACAAAAGGATCTAGTTTGTTAGGCTGGGACCTGCAACTGTCTAGACCCTGGGACTACTGCTCTTGCCTAGCCTTGGGTAAAAGGGAAGATCCTGAAGGTGGTCCCCATCCTCAGATACTCAGGACAGTCTTGAGTGACCTTGTGCAGAAAGGTGTGTCGTGGTCATTGTGGAAGGAGTGAGACAATACCCTACTGTGTGGGACCTACCAGCCTTCGTGAGGCTTGTTTGGACCCACATTCTTTCCTGCAGGGAGAGCACCCCAGCCCAGACTCACTTCTGGCAGGTCTCCAGCCTCCAGGGTGCTCTCTGGCTCTGAGGAGGGCTCCAGGAGACTGATGGAGCGCATGACCCCTCGGAGGTTGATGCGGGGCCGCAGTCCAAGCTCTTCTTTTGGGGTTTCCTGGCTTCCTTCCATGCCCATAACCATCACCTCCCCACTGCCCCCTGGTTCTGGTGGAAGAGGCGGCAATGGTGTAGAAACTTCAGGTGCCAGGGGCTCCTCTGGGGAGACCACACCCACTTTCTGCTCCCAGACATGGCTCTGCCGGCTGTGAGGAGGTGGCTGTGAGTCAGCTTTGAGTGACACAGCAGCCAACCCTCAGTATACACAACACCTCCCTTGTCCCCTCCCCCTATACCTGGCAGTCAGAATGCCCTGGTAGGTCTGTAGCTGACGCAGGAAGCCGGGGTTGGGGCGTACAATGGGCCGGAGCTCCTGCACGTGGATCAGGGCTTGCTCCAGGCCCCAGCCATACTGTTTCATGGCATAAGCCAGTACCGTGGCAGCAGAACGGCTGACACCCATCTTACAGTGGACTAGCACCCGAGTGCCCTGTGCTCTATGGAGGTGGGATATGGTCAGTCCATTCCCTTTCAACCCCAGTAGCCTGTAGACTGGGAAGGGGCAAGTGAGGACTTAGGACCCAGCAGTGAGAAGGAAGTGAGGGTAGAGAGGGCAATGAAAGAAACACAGGGCAAGATGGGCAGCAGGAGGGTACCAGTGTCCACTGGAAGCTGGGGCTTAATTATATGTGGACTGGGGCAGCAGAAGCTGGGAGTAGCCCAACCTGGCATCCTCAATGAATCGATGCGTTTCTTTCCAGTGGGGCAGCAGCTGCGCTGATTCCTCATCCCAGACGCGTACATTGTGATAGGTAAAGCGCTCAGGGAAGAAGTTGTCAATCTCCCGGGCCATGTTCAGGATGTGACTTACTCTGTACCAGAGGGTCCAAAACCAGATTGATGTGGCAAAGGAGCCAGGCTCCCTGGCCATTTCTGTTGACTTCTTGGTTCTGAGAGTCAGGGGATGGCAACACTTGGAGGAGGAAGAGAACTGGGCCAGCCATTAGCTGACTGACCTTGGGCATGAGTTTCCCTGAGAGGAGTCAATACTAACTCTCTTCCATGACTCTTTGATCGCAGTTAGATTTCCAGCTAAGCTAAGATGAGGGAGCCCTCAGCAGCAGGTTATAAAGGCTTCAGTGGGTCTCCCAAAGCCCATGGCAGAGGGGTGACAGGCACCTTTCAGAAGAGGCAACCATAGCCCTATGAGAAGAAGGCATTTCCTTCTGCCTGAAGAGGTGGCCAAGTGGCCAAGAACCTCTTTGGTTTGGCAAGTGGCCACTACCATCCCTTATCTCCGCACAGCTGAGACCTCATTTCTAAACTGTAGTATGTGCTTAGTATGGCAGATGACCTTGGAGCCCACCTGAGTGCAGCATCCCCAGGGGTGGGTCAAAAGCAAAAAAGCAAAAGAGTGGTGCTGGGGGTGATCTAAGGTTCCAGAAACTGGTCAGGCCATCCCACAGGAAGGCTGAGAGAATACGTGGCAGTCCCGAGGCTGGGAACCCTACCTGTTTCTCTGAAGTTCCTCCAGGTTGGCAGCGTTCCACTCAGAGCCCTGGAGAGTGAGAGTGAACAGAAGCACCAGGCTCCCGTGGCTTGCCTCTAGCTAGAGGACCTGTCATGGCAGCTGCATTGATGATCTGGTCCCTAGCTCCTACAGCGTGTACTTACCAAGTAAAGGTGGGGGAAAATGAGAGAGGCCCGGTCTTGCTGGGCCATGAGCAGCAACATCTGGTTGTCAATAAAGTCACGGTACTGCTGGAGAGGGCATCCCAGACGCAGCTCCAGGGCCTGCCGGATCTACAGGGGTGGAGGTGGGATCAGGCAAGAGAAGAGGGTAGTACCCTGACCCATCTACACAGAGCTGAAGTCAGGGACTGGGAATGACTTAGTGCTAGAGCAAACTAAGTGAGAAAGGCCCCCAGGAAAGGTGAGTCTCAGGCTCTGGGCCCAGCCATCCCACCCACCTCTTTAGAAGTAACACTGTCCAGGTCACTGGTGTCCAACACCTGCCACAATTCAGCCAGGATCGCCTGTTCCATCTGCTCCTGCTCTGAAGCCCTGGTAGTGGTCCTTTAGTAAGAACCATTTCACTGAGGTACCACCTCCCCCTCCTTCCCCCCATCCATTCCCCACCCCCACCCCAGCACTGACTGTCCAGGCTCAGCATTAGGTGGTCGAAAGGACTCCAGGTCAGACATGGCCATCCACTCATTGAGGCAACCCTGGTCAGAGTTTAGTTTCTCCTGGTAGTAAGTGGCCCAGGCAAGGGCACTGCCACCAGGCACAAGACCACTGCCTAGAGCCACCTCACATGCCTGGTGCAATACCTGCAGTGTGGCCCTGGGACAAGAAAGAGGGTCTAAGTCACACAGTCTTACTTGGTTCCCTCTCCCGAGCCTGGCTACTATCTAAGAGGTTGGCCCAAGGTTAGGCTTCTGCAGCACGTACCACATGGTCTGGATAGAGACAGGCTTGAAGATTCGACTCTGACCTCCAGATGTCACACTGAAGCCCCTGCAGGAGACCCAGGGAGGGTGGAACCAAATACCAGGCTCTCAGAGAGAACCTGTTCATTTGCCAGATATGGGGATGCTGGGGCCCAGAGTTAGGTGGCTCGCCCAGGATCATATTATATAAGAAAGTTGGTATCCCAGGTCCAGCCCCACTATTCAATGCCTGCCTCCCTCCCCATTCTCCTCTCTCCCCTCTTGTTGCCACTTCTTACCCATCACCGTCCAGGTACACCTGGGTATCACTCCAGAGGGGCAAGACCAGGCCGAGGGTGCAGCTGTGGGAACTGGCAGGGGACAGGAGAGCTATTGTCTCTTAGCACCTCACAGCCTTGGCCCAACCCATCTCTCCCTGCTCCTACCTGCTGTCAGGGAAGTCCACCCCAAGAAGGATGGTCTCCTCCTCACTCAGACCCTCTCCTGTGGATACGACCAGCAAGTAGCGAAGTCTGGGGGGTCGGGCTGCCTCCAGCTGGGCTGCCTAGGAAGATGGAAGAAGCCCTGAATCATAGGGGCTCCTGGATCTGCTCCTTCACTTCCACATGGACACATATTGCACCTTGCCAGCCAATTCCCAGACAGAAGATCAGTGGCTACTTGAGAATATAGTGATACTCAATTTTTGCAATTTGTGGCTCAACAAACTGTCTTTTGAAGTCTGACCCCAAAACTATCCTTCTTGGGGTCTTCAAAAGACAGCTGAACTAAGGGTCTTCTGGAAGAGCAGCCAGAATTCTTAACCCCTGAGCCACTTCTCTAGCCCTGCTACTTGCCAATATTTTATTTGAGAAATGTCTCCTACCACAGGTTAATAAAAATAAAGACTTGATCTTTGTTTTTGTGGTACTAGGAATTGGATATAGGGCCTCACACATGCTAGAAAGATTTCATCTTATAATGGCTTAGAACAACATTCCTGGGGTTGGAAAGATGGCTCAGTAGTTACAAGCATTGGCTGATCTTCCAGAGGACTCAGATTCAGTTCCCAGCACCCACATGACAGCTCACACTGGTCTGTAATTCCAGTTCCAAAGCTTCTGACACCTTCACACAGACATATATACATGCAAAAACACAAATGCACATAAGAAAAAAATTACAAAACAAAACAAACAACAAAAACCTAGCACTTTTGGTAAACAGTTTTACCAAAGCTTGTATCTTTATACTTTGCTGCCAACAAATGTCTGCCTTCACACACTTTCCAGAGCAGGCCCTTAGGCTCCACTAGACCCCAGCCTTCCTTGGGTGCTCTGTTTGCATGACTGGCACATAGCTACACAATCCTGGGAGTATGAGTCCATCTCTGGGCAGCTCTCTAGTATCAACAGAGGCCTCCCTCATATAACCCCCACCTCTTGGCTCACACAGGACAAACCTCCCTTGTCCTTTCCCAGCCCTCCAGAGACAGATACGCCCTTGCCCTGCTAAGATGTCTCTAGATGAAGTGGCAGAGTTGTCGGGGTTTGGCAACCCCCCTCCAACTGCCTGAGTGGCCCCTGATCTCACAGCTTTGTTCTTAGATAGGCACAAGCTCTGGGTGGTTCCTTACCAGGCGGATATCATCCTGAGGCCTCAGCAGCTCCACCATAAGGTGCAGGTGCCGCTTTTGCACTTGTTTCCAGGGACTCTGGAGTCCTTGCCCGTTGTCAGTCTGGTCCTCGGTGGGCTGCTCCTCACCTGAGGGTTCCTCCGTTGGCTCAGAGTCAGCCTCAGCTGCATCACTACTGTTCCCTCCATCCTGAAGTCCCAGAACAGCCCCACGGAGCACGGCAAAACTCTGCCTGGCAGAGTGATGGGGACATGGTTCAGGTTTTCAGACATTAGCGAGGGGTGAGTCCCCTGGATGGCCGAAGTGGGTTGCTGGCCTGCTCTCCAGCGTCAGATGGTCCGGAGTGAGGCACAGTGTGCATTTTTTTTTTTTTTTTTTTTTTAAACCAGGGCCCGGATAGTGGCAGGCACCTAGAACCAGCCTTGGGCTCTCAAGCTCCTTCTCACCTTGTTTTGCACCTTTGGGATGTGTCCCTTTTCCAGGTGGACTCAGATGCTATAAACTTGCTTAAGCACCTATACTTCTTCAGATCCCGTCCTGCCCTGTGGTCCTGGGATCACTGGCCCCAGCCAAGGTCCGGGTAATGTGTGAAAGCATCCTCTGGCCAGGGCCAAGCTAGCCCTGCTGGTTCCTCCACAAGCCAGAGATGTAATGTTTGCCAGCTCCACCCACAGCATCTGGCTCCTACCTAAGCATGAGTTTATCTGACAATACTTTAGTGAGACCTTGGTCCAAGCGAGACATCTGGAGTCCGCCAAGGCAGCAGCTAGCTATAACAAGGCTCTAAGGAAGCAGGTATCAACCAGGAGAAGGGACTCACCTGCGCTGGAGCCGGCCTCTGCGTCTTACCACTCGGTCCTGCTGAGAAAGCAGCCCGGGAATAGAGTAAGAGAGCAGCTTCCAGGACAGGAAGCACCCAAAAGCCTCTCCTCTTCCTACAAGGGAGCTCTAGGTGGACAAGAAATCTCTTTCCTCTGAAGCGGCTCCCCTCCAACAGGCCCCAGAGAAATCCCGGCCTAAGTCCAGGCACAGCAGTGCTGCAAGGAGAAGGGGTTGCAGAGTGTGGGAGGTATTTGGGCAGATCCGAGCCTCGACAGACCCGGTCGGTTCTCAGGACTCCGCATCTACCTAGGTCGAGCTCCTGGGAGCCTCAGGACCTCCCAAGTGCCCTAAAACGTGAGACTCAAGGTCCTCCTCCGCCTACTCCCAGCCGGCTGCTAGGGGCAGGTCGTGCTCCCTAAGGCCTACCTTGGCAGCCAACTGCAAAAGCGTAAAAGCAAGCTAAACTCACCGTGGGTCCCACAGGCGTGGAGGGGCCACTTGCCGGCGGCGAGCGACTTACAGTGACCAGCGCCATAAGGCAGGCAGGCCCAGAACACCTGGGCGAGCACCCGGTACGACCCCTCCCACAGCCCTACGGTCAGTCCCTGCCTTCGCACAACCAGGAAGAAGAGATTGGAGCCACTAGGGCCTGGCACCTCCTCGGGAGCGGCCCTTAAAGGGCCCGACTCATGACCAGTCTGGCCGCAGAGAGCCGGTACCGAGCGACAGCGGCCCCGCCCCTGTGGTCTCGGTTCAGCTCGCCCCGCCCCGCTCGCGCTGGAGGCGTGGTCGAGGGCGTGGCTCAGGTGAGGAGCCCGGACCTCACTTTCTGGTCGCTTTGCCCACAGGAAGCTTCCAACTTTCCTTGCTACACCCAGTAAGGTTTGGTTTATGCTATGGTTTCTTGGAAAAGAAGGAGCAAGGCAACAGAGGTCTTTTGTTTTGTTTTTGAAACAGGATCTCACTATGTAGCTGACAGGCCTGGAACTCATTACTTAGACCAAGTTGCCTAAAACTCAAGAGATCCACCTGCCTCTGCCTCCCAAGTATTAGAATTAAAGACATATACCACTATACCTGGGAGGCAATGGGTCTTAAATCTACTATCCCATTCCAAACTTGTTCTCTTTTCTGCTAGGCTGTCATTCCTCTACTCTGAGATCTGGGAGAACAGAGGGGTTTTTTTTGGGTCTTAGCAATAGTCTCCAAAACCTGTACCCATTTCAGGTCACCCTAGAGGTGACTAGGACAGGGCTGAGCCCCTTCCCCAGGGAGTGACTAGCTTATAAGGTTCATTCTGGTAGAAAACATTTGAAACAGGGCAGGAATCTGTGCCCGAGCTTTGGGGATCGAGGAGGGAGCTTTCCCTAGTAGGTAGAATAGGAAGACCCAGCCTTTTCTTCTCCGGTGGAGTATGGAGCATCAGGCTGGGTGGCAGGCAGAACCTGGAGTTGGGGTAGCATCCAGGGAAATTTCAGAATCTCCAGGAACTCCTGCCTGTGAGGAAATGGTCTTATTTTATAGCTATAGAAACGGAAATGGAGGATCGAAAGCCACTCAGTGCCAGCTCTAGTGAGGACTATCCATCAATAATCCCCCATCCAGTGTCCCCTTGGTTCCAGACCACGGAGGACAGCAAGCCTACTGCTGATGGTCTCTTTATTTCCACCTTAGTCTCACTGCTAGCCCTACCTCCGTGCCCAGACCCCAAGCTCAGCAGCAGACAGTTTATAAATAAATAAATTACAAAAACAGAAGGAATGAGCCTGGGGAGCCGCTCCAAGGCCAGGCATCTCAGTGCTCTGTGAGTGACAGCTGCAGGATCCGCTGTAAGTCTTCCTCCTCCTGCTGACCCCGTCGCTCCAACTCCTCCTGTTCCCTTGAAGACAACTCCAGGGCCAGGCGAAGCTGCTCCTCAAAACTTGGGGGTGCAGGGGATAGAGGTGTCTTCTGAGGAGATTCAGGACCCCTGGACTCTGTGGACAGCTGTAGGCTTTCCTGGAGGGCCCTTTAGGGTAAGGATCGAGGGGAGAGCAAACCAATGAGAAGGCTTGGGGAGGAGCCAAGAACATGCAATTTTGAGAAAAAGGTGTCAGGGACAGAGACAAGCAGGCCCTCTTTTGGCCCTTCATGTGCCTCATGGTGAGAAGCATTTTGTCATGTGAAGGTATGGAGCCCTTGGATCAGAACTCCCTCACTTCCACCCACCAGTCAGCCAGGGACCCACACACAGTTCCTGGGGGACTCACTGCTCTAGCTGAAGCTGCTCTTCAAACACTGTGACTCGGGGAGGAGGGTGAATGCCAGGCCTTGTGTTGGTCAGGGCTTCCCACACTGTCACCTGCAGCAGCCAGAGCCCAGAACTGTCACCTTGGGCCTGTGGCTGTAGAGGCCATGACCCACCTTCCACTTGCATCCCACCTGCTCTGCCTCTGTGCCCGCCTCAAGCAGGCTCTGCTGGATGGCAAACTGCAGCAGGTCATCATCCTCATCTCGAAGGGGCTCACTGCGTTCAGCACCCAGCACACTGTACCCCTCGGGTACCTCGAACACAGCCGGGTCCACCTCACAGGGGAAAGGGCTTCCTGGGCAGGGCAGCAGAAGGGTCATATTCAGCCCAAGGCGGATCAGAGAGCTGCACTACCAGCTGTGTATGTCTCCTGTCGCTATAGTCCTACCTGAAGCAGAAACAGCAGAACTGGGTTTGGGGACGCACACGGAGCTCACAGGCTCATCGCAGCCGCACAGGTTACTGAAGGTGATGCGGGCATTGAGCACATGGAAGAGGGGAATCTCTGAGAGGAGAGAGCCAGGCTTAGCTGCTTGCACCCTTCAGGAACCCCAAGCCTGAGGAGGGCGTCATGCCCAAGTCCTGGTTACCCCTTGGTTGCCCTCTCACCAATCTTGACAGGGAAGCCTGGTGGGAGGCGTAGAGTGATGAAATCCCGAAGCTTGGCAAAATGAGCGTTGCTGATGGCCATCAGGTCAATGATGGGTGTCACCTGGTCACCCAAGGACAGTGGGTGCTCCTCACTTAGCCACAGTGTTGCCTTGAACCTATCCAGCCGACCATAGCAAGTGGGTCAGGGACACCCGCTGGTGCCTCACCCTTTCTAGTTGCCTGCCTGTGGTCCCCTTCTCCCTGGTCTGCTCCTGTTGACTGTTGCCCTCAGGGACTCAGCACTGGCTCTAAAGCCTGAGCAGCTCCTGGCCTGTTCTGGTGCCAATAATGGCTTTGTGCCACTCTTTTGAGCTTCATGAGGAGGGCCAAAGCCAGCCTGTGGGCTTCTCTCTGGGCCTTGCCCACAGCCTGGTCCTGGTCTTTGTCCTCTGTCCAAAACTAGTCAGCACTGTCTGGACACACACATACAAAATTGTGCTGTGCTTGAGTGTCAAGCACAGTCTGGGGGTTGGCTGCTTTGGGGTTTAGATTGAATCTCCAACAATGTCTGAGGAGAGGCACCGGAGGCTGCATAGGGATGTCAGACCTGCTACAAGGCATTGTCCCCATGACTTAGCCACTGTGACCATGCACATCGGGTTGACTTTTTGTTTTTTCTGGAGAAGAAAACAGACTCCCAGAAGGGAAGATTGTTTCCCTGTGGACAGCAGATCTATGGGCCCTTCCTTCTCTGGCATGCTCTGGTCCCTGGTACATGCTCACTGGACAGAAGAACAAGTCAGGAATGGATTGTTTGGAGTTGGAGATTAGCCTGAACTACATAATGAGCTTCAAGCCAGGCTACAAAGTGGGTCCCTGTATCATAAGGCCCAAAACAAACAAGCAAAAACAAATACATTAGTGATATCACCTGGGTATGACCAACTCCTGGGGCCCAGGTACATGCTGGCTAGAGAGACATGGCTCCCACAATCTGGAGCAAAGTCAAGAGAGAAGCCTACTAGGTGACACACTCCATGCATGACAGGATTCTTCTGGTGCTCAAAGTCCTCTGACGAGACCTCACCTCTGCACTTTGCTAGACATCTCAACAGGGCGGCCAATGTTCCTGGATTCCAGGCTGAAGCTGGGGTCAAAGTACTCCTCGGCAGAAATGGCTGTAGGGTTGGTGGGGCTGGCTGCCTGCTGCGTGGGAGCCTGGGTGGACCCCAGGGCAGGAGTTAGCCCTCAGTATGAAGAGAAAGTGGCCCAGCCACCCAGGCTTGGCCCAGCCCTCCCCGAGGCAAGCTCACCGCAGTGTGTGAGGAGTGCTGCTGGGCCATCCCCAGGAAGGAGTGCAGTGGAGTCTTCCCCACTGAGAAGAAGTCGTAGGAACCATGAGGGAACTTTGGGCTACTCCTCAAGCTGTGTTCAGCCACTGCCTGCCTAGAAGCCTCCCACTGGGTGGCAGATTCTGACAGGAAGAGGGAGGCCTCCCACCCTGCCTGGTGTTGTTGAGCCCTGGACACCAGACCACAGGATGACTGGGCAGCAGGCAATCGCACCTGGGTTTACCTTTGTTCCTTAACTTGTCCTGATCCGAGAGGTGTTCTGTTCTTGTGCGTGTCACCAGCTCCACATTGGTGGCACTGTACACCTGGAGATGGGGGGTTGGAGGGAAGACATGGGGGAACTCAGGGTTCAAAGCCCCATTCCTCACATTCAGCCTCATCAGCCCAGGGTCCAAGTTCTCCTGTTCCTAGAGACATACAAACTCTTCCCCCTGTAGAGCAGGTGGCAGAGTCTGAACCCCAGGAGCTACTAACAGGGTCATGCAGTCAGAGAGCCAAGAAAAACAAAACAAAACAAAAAAATCCACCCATTATTTCATCTCAGAGCCTAGGGAGGGGTCAGCACGGGCCAGGACTCTGGGCCATAGAAATTCCCTTTGGTTGGTAGGGCTTCTGAAGCTAGAACTCTTCCATCTTTCCCTCCACAGTGTAAGGGCGTGAGGAGGTTCAGCCCCTGGCCTATCCCCAGGCCCCTAGCCCAGCAGCCCGACCCCAGCCCAGCAGCCCTGCCTGCCTTTGCCTCATAGCCGCTAACAGCCTCCATCTTCTCAGACCGCCATCCCCAGATACCACATTTGTTCCTGAAACAGACCAGACAGAAGTAGTGAAGACCAACACCCTCCAATATACAACAAAAGCTCCTTCACCTAGCTGGCTCTGACTACCCAGTGTCCCTTCCCACAGTGATACATGGAGGGGTCTGGACTAAAGGGACTGGACAGCTAGAACATTTGCACAAGGGCCAAGGACCAGAAGAACAAGAGAAATTCTTTTTTTTTTTTTTTTTTTTTTTTTTTGTTTTTCAAAACAGGGTTTCTCTGTGTAGCCCTGGCTGTCCTGGAACTCATTCTGTAGACCAGGCTGGCCTCGAACTCAGAAATCCGCCTGCCTCTGCCTCCCAAGTGCTGGGATTAAAGGCGTGCGCCACCACTGCCCAGCTTTTTTTTTTTTTTTTCTTTTTGACAGAGTTTCTCTGTACAGAGGCTTAGGGATTGGCCTGACTCTGCCTCCCTAGATTTAAGATTAAAAGTGGGTGACAGCATACCTGCCTCTTAATTCTTAATTTTATTAGGCATGATAATGGTGTTGTGGCTCAGTTAAAACCTGTCCATGAATGCAGAAGCATTTATTATTGAGATGATGAGATGTCTGGGATGATTTTGTTGTCTGTTTCACATTCTTGTTTGAGACAGGTCTCTCTATGTATTCTTGGCTGTCCTTGAACTCACTATGTAGACCAGGCTGGTCTTGAACTCACAGAGATCCACCTGCCTCTAACTCCCAAGGTTGCACACATTCACATAAAAATACAATAAAATAATAATAGTTACCTAGATGAAATGAACAAATTTCTCGTGAGGCCCAAACTACTGAAACCAACTTAAGAAGAGGTGTTTTAGCCAGTGAGGGGATGGTTCTTTTTCTTCTGCATTGTCTACCCAGAGAGAAAAGTAGAGGATTGAACGGCTTTGCTATAAAATTCTCCTAACCACTTAAAGATTTGTATCAGGTGATTTACCAAATCTTTTAAAAATGAATGATTAGGAAATAATTTTCAACTTGGTGGGGTGGTGGGTGGTGATGTACACCTTTAATCTCAGCTCTGGGTAGGCAGAGGCAGGTGGATCTTTGTGAGTTCAAGGCCAGCCTGGACTACAGATTCCGTTTCAGCACAGCCAGAGCTACACAGAAAAAAGAGAAGCCCTGTCCTGAAAAACAAACAAACAGCTGGTGGGGTTTGTCAATGGTTAAAAACAGTGTTCTGGGGTTCCAGAGAACCTGAGTTCAAATCCCAGCAACCACATGGTAGCTCACAACCATCTGTAAAGGGATCTGATGTCCTCTTCTGGCATGCAGGTGTACGTGGAGACAGAATAATCCTATATTTAAATAATAAATACATAAATAAGTTAAAAAGGACAACAAAGGGACTGGAGAGATGGCTCAGAAGTTAAGAGCACCGACTGATCTTCCAGAGGTCCTGAGTTCAAATCCCAGCAACCACATGGTGGTTTACAACTATCTGTATTGGGATCTGATACTCTCTTCTGGTGTGTCTGAAGACAGCTACAGTGTACTTACATATAATAAATAAAAAAAGAAGAAAGAAAAACATCTATATTGAAAAGAAACAAGAAAAACTATATTTATTGATATGATTTTTTGTATAGTAAAACTATTGAGGCTAGAGAGATGGCTCCATGGTAAGAATACTTCCTGCTCTACTATAGGATGAGAATTTGGAGTCTGGTACCCATGTAAGGCAGCTGCACACACCTGTTACTCCAGCTCCAAGGACTCTGACAACCTCTTCCTGGCCTCCTCAGGCAGTGCACACACATGGTAAACACACATATGTAAGCAAGCACTCATTTCAAAAAAATATTCTTTTTAAAATATGAAGGCGTTTACTAAATATCTAGTTGAAATAATGAGTACAGCAATGTTCCAGGATATGTGACCAATATAGAATTAAAATTTTATATTCACAGTGAAAAAAATTCATATTTTAAAAATGAGAGGTTGGAGAGAAGGCTAAGTGGTTAAGAGCATATATTTCTCTTTTAGAGGACAAAGTTCCATTCCGAGTACCCACATGGTGGTTTAGAACCATACTTGATTCTAGTTCCACGGGATCTAACACCCTCTTCTGACCTTCAAGGATACTGGGCACACACATTGTGTGTGTAAAACATACATACAAGCAAAATGCTCTTACATAAAATAAACCATATAAATCTAATTTTAAAAAATTAATGGAACAGCTAGATGATGGTGGTGCACACCTTTGATCCTAGACACAGGCAGATGTCTGAGTTGGGGGCCAGCCTGGTCTATAGAATGAGTTTGAGGGCATCCAGGACTACACAGATGAAAAAGGGGGAAAAAAGAGTTGAGAAAATGGCTCAAGAAGAGAACTAAGGGGGCTGGTGAAATGGATCAGTGGGTAAGAGCACTGACTGCTCTTCCAAAGGTCCTAAGTTCAAATCTCAGCAACCACATGGTGGCTCACAACCAACTATAATGAGATCTGATGCCCTCTTCTGGTGTATCTGAAGTCAGCTACAGTGTACTTGTGTATAATAATAAATAAATCTTTGAGCTGGAGCAAGCAGGGACTTCCATATATGTAACATGGAATGCCTGTGTGCATGTCTCACATACACACAGATACACACACACACACACACACACACACAAATAGTTTTTTTTAAAAGTACAAAAATTATTACAAAACAACAGTCATTAAGACACGGAAGGAAGCCAGGTGTGGTGAGGTGGTACACACTTTTAATCCCAACATCCAGGAGGCAGAGGCAAGTTGATCTCTGTGAGTTCTAGACCAATCTCATCTATATAGTGAGCTCCAGGCCAGCCAAGGGAAAATCTGTTTCTTAAACAATCAACAACAACAACAAAACAAAGCAAAAACCAAAAAAGAAGGAAAACTAAAAGATGACTTACAGAAAGGCAAACAATAATTGCAAATCACATGATCAATGTCTTATAATTAGAGAATATAAACAATGCCATGTATGGTGGTAATGCCTATAACTCCAGCACTCAGGAGGCTGAGACTGCTAGATTGCTACAAGTTTGAGGTCAGCTTGGTGTTAAGAGTAAGGGCCTGTATCAAAAAGTAAAAACAACCCAAAAAAATAGAATACATAAAGAATTCACCAGGCAATGGTGGTGCACGCCTTTAATCCCAGCACTTGGAGGCAGAGGCAGGCGGATTTCTGAGTTCGAGGCCAGCCTGG
>JADRCD010232198.1:0-18492 GCA_019843815.1 Montemys delectorum
AAAAAAAAATGAACACCATATCAGTATGGTACTATGAGAGTACTACTCTCATAGTATATATACAGTGTTAAGATGGACAAACTGAAAGAACATTCTTAACATCATAATTTAGAGATTCTGTTATCACTTGAACTCTAAGGTCAATGTCTTGATTTGGGGTCACTAGCATAGAATCACAATTTTTCAGAGGAAACTGCATTATAAGAGAGTTAAGCTCCTTTGTTGCCTTTTTAACTAAATAAATACTACTCTAATCCCAACAAATCACTCAGTTGTTTGTAGGGAGAATGCTGGTGTCTATCCCACTAAAGACTATGGCTTCTAAGTGAACTGATCCATTCCCCATCATAATTAGCTTTATATTTCAAATGAATGACACTTGAGTCAAATCACTAGAAATGTTGGTTATATCAAATTCGCAGAGGGGGAAATATTATAAACTTTGTGATGTTCACTAAACCTAGAGATGTATCTTAGAGATTCATTTTTAAGAGTACTCCTTATCTTTCTACAATGTACATGATTAATACAGAAACTCACAACTGGCCAATATGCCAAGAATAAGTGTTTATGATGTGATCTGTAATAAATAGAACAAATGGGGCATCCATATCATACTCCTTCCCTCAGTGTTCAGGAAACCTGAGAGAAGAGTGACTGGATGAATTTTAAAATCCAGAAGTCAGGGAGAATGAGGCGGAAGTATTTCTTCGACATGATAGCATTAATGGACTCACTAATTCACAAACATGTGGTAGTCTGCACGAGACCTGCACAGAATCAAACTGATAAATATTCTATCACTGATAGAGAGGGTCACAGAATTCCATACTCCTACCTGAGAAACAATTGATATTTGGTAGATGCTGAGGAAGAGTGTGACTCTTTGTAGGCTGCTGATGGTCCCAGATGATGGTCAAATACTCAAGTATATTCTTGGTGTGTCATAAAAAATAGAAAATTTTACATGAAACTTGAAGGGTAGAAGTGAAGAGAAGGACCTAGGATGAGTTTGAGGAGAAGAGTGGAGGGGTGGTGGATAAGTATATTGTATATGTTTATATGAAATTCTAAAAGAATAAATAAGGATATATTTTAGAAAAGAAAGGAGCCTGATATAGCGGTCTCCTGAGAGGCTCTGACAATACCTGACTAATACAGAAGTAGAGGCTCACAGCCATCCATTGGACTGAGTACAGGGTCCCCAATGAAGGAGCTAGAGAAAGGACCCAAGGAGCTAAAGGGTTTGCAGCCCCTTAAGACGAACAACAATATGAACTAAATAGAACCCTCAGAGCTCCCAGGGACTAAAACTCCAACCAAAGAGTACACATGGCGGGACTCATGGCTCAGCATATGTATAGCAGAGGATGGCCAAGTCTGTCATCAATGGGAGGAGGCCCTGTGAAGGTTCTATGCCTCAGTGTAGGGGAATGCCAGGGCGAGTAAGCAGGAGGGGATGGGGTAGTGAGCGTGGGGAAGGCGGAGGGAATGGGGATTTGTTTTAGTTTTTGTTTTTTTATTTTATTTTATTTGTTTTCTTTTCTTTTTTTTTTTTTTTTTATTTTTTTTGGAGGGGAACCTGGGAAAGTAGATATTGTAAATAAAGAAAACATCTTAAAAAAAAAAAAAGCGTTTCTCCTTTCCAAAACATAATCAAAGTGAAGAAAGTCACAGTTTAGATTATGTTATATGCTTTAAACAATGATAGTAGAGACCTTTGAGGGGAGACTTAGGCAGCTCTGTAAACAAAGACTTCCTCCAAGGTCCTCCTTGAGGTTCTGCATGAAAAAGACAGTCCTTGGTCTCAAACTGTTTATTGTTTGTTTATCATGGAAAATGGATGCATACCATACCCTCAGGGTGGAACAGAGATTAAATACCTTTTACAAGAAAGAATGTCTGGGAAGGAAAATTGATTGGCTAAACTCTCAGGGTCTCTAGATTCATTAGCATGGAGAACTCTTTTTTGACCTATGTGTCACCTCACCGTGCTTTGTAGGGAGTGTGGTCAGGTAGCACAGGCCTGGTCAGAAGCAGATGAAGAAGCTTCTACTAGCTTCTCTAGGTTCCTGAGCTTCCAACCCACTCAGCCTTACCAAGTTTTCTGACACAGTCCACTGCCTAACAACTGGCAATGGCTATGGGGGGTGGGGAGTAGGGAGAGGAAGGGTTTGTTAAACCTTGACACTTTATGTACTCTTCTTCCCAGCTGTATACATAGGCCAAAAAAGCATGAGTTCAGACAAGTAACAATTTCATGGGAGTGCCTCAAAACTCAACTTGGGATCCTAAGGGAAAAATGCAGAAGAAGGGGAATTATAAAATCAAAAGAAAGATAACTGAAGCCTACACTTCTATAAGGAAGAAAAATTGTTCAAGAAATCATGTACGTCAATACACCACTACAGGCCACCTAGTTTGTCATCAAAGTTGCTTTAGTCTAAGTGGTTTGGGAACAGCAAGAACTCATTTCATGAAATTCTTGAAGATGGGAAATCTTCACTGAATATGTCAGGAGCTCTAGCATGCAATGTGAGCCCAGTCCCTGGTTTACAGACGGCCCCTTTAAACTATCTTCCCATGGTGGAAAGAGACAAGACAGTTGCCTGGGGTCTCTGCAATAAAGATACTAACCCCATTTATGAAGGTGTTGTCCCATCACACAAGCCTCTCCCAGAAGCACTTACTTACTTACACATAATATTACATTGATTATGCATATATTTGAAGATAAATATGCACACTTTGATCATAAACACCACCTCCAGTCATATTTCCATCTCACTCTCTACAGAATAAACCATTGTATATATTTACTGTCTAGAAAGCTGTTGCTATTTTGTGTCTTGTCATATAACTTATGAATTTTTATATAGTTTTTTCTTGACCTCTAGTCTGTATAATGTTGTTTATGTACAAACATAAATTTTGTCAAAACAAGTAAAGTTTTCTCAATGCATATGATCAGAAAGGAAAAGATGGACAAAAATAGCTGCCAAATAATAGTCTTGGAGAAAAACACTGCTTGTGTGTGTCAGTACTCTCTGAGCATTCATTTCCCAAGAGTCATACAGCCAGTGGGAACATTCTGTCTCCTCTGCCTCCCATACACTTCTCTGCCTGGCCAGCATCTTACAGAATTTTTGTGCCTATAGTTATCCTGTCAGAAGCCACAAATGGAAGAAATGTAATTTGTATTAATGCCACTATTTCAGTAATATCTAAGTATATTTTATGTTTTAAATATCAAATATACTAAAAGATTTCCAAAAGGAGAATATGCTATATTGAATTATACTTTCTGTATAATAATGCAAACCTTATTATTCATTCGTATATGGGTCCCAACTGCAGACTTTTAGCACAGAAAGTTCTTCATTTATCATGCACCTCTGGTTTTGTTTTGTTTTTTTTTTTTTATAATTTTGACACATACACTCAGGAATTCTCTAGCTCTTTCATTATCTCATGGAGATGCAGGCTTTTTTAGATCACCCCATGCCTGCTTTTACAGCAGTCACATAAATAAACAAAGCTGAGTCTCACTGGAAGGCTAGAGGAGTTTTGTCAGCAAAAACACATGAAGAGCATTCTCCTATGACTAGAAAAGAAACCATCACTTCAAAATAGAGGAAAGAGTCCCTCCATGCATGCAAGAGTTTGCCTGCCTCAATGTGTCAGACTGTACTCTGTCCCTCCATCACCAGCTTTTCAATGATCCCTACTTCCCTCTGCTTGTTATTTTACCTCCCAGAATTAAATTTTCTTGTCTATATGACCTGGAGCTGAAATGAAATTTTATTAAAAGACACATTATGACCAAGTTAAGTAGAGTCTTTTAAGAGAAAAAAAAGCTGTGAGGCCCACTGACAGTTATTGCAGTGTGTGATGGTTGTATTTTGCAATGACTTACACAAATGCTTCAAGAGCTTCACAGAAACCCAGATGACAGTACTCACCTGAGTTCCTTCACCTTTTCAAACTTGCTTTTAAAGCTGTGGGTACTGACTGAGGTCGCTTGCTAATCATCATGATTTAACAGAAATGTCTGTATTATTAAGCCATAAGTCTTGTTTTCAGAGAGTAAAAAGCAGACTATACAGATAACTCTCCATAACTCAGTCTGCAAAATGTAGAGCTATGACTGAATGCTAAGAGGACTTCTATGGTACTTGACATACGTATATTCTGGTCCTTCTTTTTTTCTACAAACTTCTGATGGGCACTCCCATGATTAATGAATGAACATTGTAGTTAATTGGAACTTTCTGATTATGGTCCTGGTGTATCTGAATATTGTGACAGAGAATCACTACAAATGAAGATAAAGGCATTGTAAATCAGTATTTACAACTCTATGCTGCCTTAATTGAACATTGAAGATAAATTGGCTTATAAGTCAGATAATTGGTATCAATGATACAGCTAAGAACTCAGTCTTGGCCCAAAGCCCAACACATACAAAGGCAAGATGGTGACCAATTAAACAGAAAGGGTGAAATGTTGCAGCATTCTATCCAATCACATTAGGGCAATGACAGGTCTGTGATTGGACAGGAATAGAAAGGTGGAGCTAGAAGTTTAGGAAGAGGTCAGAGGTCAGAAAAAATCAGGAGAAATCATCATGGAGACAGATGAACAGGACAACAATCCAGATCCCATTTGGTTTTAAACAGCCACAGGTAGCTAAGATTTTCACAAGGTTAGAATAGTTCAGTTAAAGCATTATCTTTATCATTTGGCTCTGAAATTATTGTATTGGCATCTTGTAAACTGTGATTTTATTGCTATATAAACCTGATAGGATAATTAAGCCTTAAGAGTCATGTTTCTACCGGGTAACTAGGCGCTAGATGACTGATTGTGGGGTCTGTGGGGCGTTGCGTATAAATACGATGATCTTGCTAGCTGGGAGAAGATAGCAGGACCCCGCTGGGACACAGTGATGTGGCCGGCCAGTACCCGCACTAGAGTGGTAACGTGGTCGCTGGGAGAGGATAGCAAGACCCCACCGGGAGATAGTGATGTGGTCAGCCAGTACCAGCACTAGAATGGTAACGTGATTGGGCGGGGCTGGAAAGTTTGCAGGGTGATTCATTTTTAAATATTTCCCTTAACCTAGAAAAAAGTATTCTTCTCTGAAAAGTCTGCAGTTATAGAAATATTTGTTTGTGTTATCCAAGGCTATGTACTGAGTCTATTATTGTTTGGCAGAGTGGATTCTTCCACTTATAAAAGGAAGATATGCAATGTCAACTATTTTACTAATTTATTTTCTTTATTCCTTAAGCTTCTCTCTTCCAATTAAAAAGTCATTTTCTATATTGTAATTACTTCCAAAATAAGCTCATCATGCAAGATCTCTTGGGTTAAGCAAAATGCACAATTAAATTTCATATGTCAATTAGCTAGCTGGAAGCACTTTCTCCTCTCTTCGTGTGTGTGTGTGTGTGTGTGTGTGTGTGTGTGTGTGTACATGTGTGTTTTAAATGAAGTCTTTATCATTTTAACATATATTAATTTATTTTGGTTAAGCAACCTCAAAATCTTCATGCTTTCCTTATCAGTATGAATAAGGAAATATAAGAGCATCCAGTTTCTCCATCCAGACATACATGTAGTCATTTTTATGATTCCAGCTCCCAATCTAGTCTTAGATGACTAGGGTTCTTCTACTGTACTAACACTTCAAAAAAAAAAAATGGGAATTTCCTTGAATAGTATTATCTATATGATAACTAGATTAGACTGAATTTTATCCCAAAGAAAACTCATACATTTTTTCCTGAACTCCCAGTATGGCTCCATTTAGAGAGAGGTCTGTTGGAAAGACAATTACAAGAAAATAAAGTCTTAAGAGTGGACACATGTGATAAGTTTCGTATCCTTTTAAGAAGAGGCCTTGTGCCTTAAAGGTACAAGGACACGGCAAAAAAGGTAAACCTTCACACATGAGCATGAAAGTCCTCAGCAGAAATTAACCTTGCCATACCTTGACCTTGGACTTCCAGTCTCACAAACTGTGAAAAAATACTTCTAGCATTTTAACCACCCAGACTGTTATGTATTTTTCCTTCCCATGCTGACTGATTTAGAAGGAGGTATGTTCTTGTATCTAGAAGACAGAGCTTTTGGGTACAGATTCTTATGAAGAGAACAGTCATGATCTGAATTTCGCAGATAATATGGTCCTGAGAACCTAGCTTCCATTTCCAGCATGTTTTAGTCAAGCTTTCTATTCCTGCACAAACATCATGACCAAGAAGCAAGTTGGGGAGGAAAGAGTTTATTCAGCTTATTTCTACATGGCTGTTGATCACCAGAGGAAGTCAGGACTGGAACTCAAGCAGGTCAGGAAGCAGGAGCTGATGCAGAGGCCATGGAGAGATGTTCCTTGCTGGCTTGCTTCCTCCTGGTTTGCTCAGCCTGCTCTCTTATAAAACCCAAGACTTCCAGCCCAGAGATGGCACCACCCACAAGGGGCCTACCCCCCTTGATCACTAATTGAGAAAATGCCCCTCAGCTGGGTCTCATGGAGGCATTTCCCAACTGAAGCTCACTTCTCTGTAATAACTCCAGCCTGTGTCAAGTTGACACACAAAACTAGCCAGTACAATGGACACTTTGTCAACTTGACACACAAACACATCACTATTAAGCCTCAACCCTTATGTTCTTATTCATCCCCAAGATCTAAAGTCCCACAGTCTTTATATATTAAAAGTTCAATCAATTTAAAATGTCCAGTATCTTTTAAAATTCAAACTCTCTTAACTGTGGGCTCCACTAAAGTACATTTTTTTTTCAAGAGGGAAAAATATTAGGGCACAGTCACAATCAAAAGTAAAACCAATGTCTGGGATCCAATTCATGATCTTTTGGGATCCTCTAAGGGCTTTGGTCACTTCTCCAGCTCTGCCTTTTGTAGCACACATCTTGTCTTCTGGGCTCCAGATGCCTGTACTCCACTGCTGCTGCTGTCCTTGGTGGTCATTGCATGGTACTGGCATTCTCAAAACACTGCTGTAACTAGGCTTTACCAATAGCCTCTCATAGACTGTCTTCACAGTGCCAAGCCTCAACTCCTTTGCATGACACCTTTAGTCCTGGGCCATCAATTGCAAACTGAGGCTGCACCTTCACCAATGGCCTTCCATGGCCTCTCACTGTGCCAAGCCTCAGCTGCTCTTCATGACCCCTTCGTGCTGTCAAAACCAGTACCACCTGGGTGACTCTTACACATTACCTAGTCCTGCTGCAGCACAAGGTACAACCTTGGCTATCTCTGTAAGACAGCCTCTTTGTGCTCTCAGACAATACTTCCCAGAAGATGTCACCTCAATGATGCTGGTCTTTTCTTAATCACCACTAATTTCTTAGCTCCAGCTAACCAGCATCAATAGTCCCAGTAATGCAAAGTTTTCACTTTAGTAGTTCTGGTATCTTGTTAATCACAGCTGATACTTCAGCCCCCAGCTAACCAGAATCACAGAATCTTCACAATCAAAACAACATGGCCCTGATAAGAGTCTTTAATCTTCCCTCTGAAATTTTACAAGCCAGGCCTCCATCTCTGCACTATTCTCAAAATGATCTTCCAAGCTCCTACAGAATATCCCACAGAGTTCTTAACAATCAATGGAACTTTTAGCTCTAAGTTCCTAAGTCCTTCCACAATCCTCCCCAAAACATGGTTAGGTTGTCACAGGAATACCCCACTCCTGGTACCAATATGTCTTAGTCAGGGTTCTCTAGAGTCACAGAATTTATGGTAGTCTATATGTAGTAAAGGGATTTATTGATGACTTACAGTTTGTAGTCCAACTCCCAACAATCAACTCCCAATAACAGTCGCAGCAGCAGCTGTGAATGGAAGTCCAAGGATCCAGCAATTGCTAAGTCCCACAAGGCAAGCAGGCGAAGCAGAGAGAGCCTTCCTTCTTCCAATGTCCTTATATAGGTCTCCAGCAAAAAGTGTGGCCCAGGTTAAAGGCCCAGATGACCTTGCTTGAACTCGTAGATCTTCCAGTCTTAATCTTCTAGGATTCATAGCCACTATGCCACCACACCTTTAATCCCAGATGATCTTGAACTCATAGAGCTTTTTATGTTAATCCTATGGGATTCATAGCCACTATTTCTCAAGGTCTCTATGCCAAAATTCAGGTCAGAAACTTGTATCTCTCAGCCTCCAGATTAGGGCCACAGGTGAGCCTTCTAATTCTGGATTGTAGTTCATTTCAGACATAGTCAAGTTGACAACCAGGAATAGCCACTACACAGCAGAAACAGCAAAAATAACAATAGCAGCAATACATGGCCTCTTGGTACATCTTTGGCCATGATTTAAGGAGGAAAGAGAATAAAAGTGCTTGATCATCTACTTTGTTTTGAGCTTAATTGTTCTTGATAAAGAAGGAAGTTACAGAACACAGGTATATAAAATTACACAGGTATATAAAATTCAAGGACAGAATGAGTTGTTTTATACATAAAATCTATTGTTAAAAGAGATAAGAATATTGACAGTATTCAGAATGTCTTATTTAACCTAATCTAAAGCTTCCCAAACCAATTATATTGTTATTATCTAATCCATCCAGAGTCAATGAAGAAAAGGTTCATGAGCCAAAAAAATAAATAAATATTTGATGGATTTTACTGATGTATTCAGTGTTTAAAATGAAATAACAGGAAATGGGATTGAACATCACATTAGAAATTAAGGCATTGGTAATGACATGGTGAAAAACATCTCAGCATTCCAACATAATTGATAACACTCCATCTTTTCCTTTGGAATATCTAGACTATTATCCAGACATAGGGCAGCTATCCTTGCACCTATACACCAGACTTTATTGGGTCATAATTTTTTGTTTATAGCTTTGTATTGGTCATATTTAGTAATTAAATAATTAAATTATTTCACAGAAATATAGACTTAATATTTCTCACTAAAAACAAACAAACAAATCTTACAGCTTGTGCTGAATCTTATCAGCAGTCAGGTCCTTGCTAATTGAAGTATTGCCCCCTGTGCCCACAAAACTAACCTAGAATATTTCATGAAGTTATGTTATATTCTTCTTCACATAAAGAGCCTCAATATACAGCCATTTTAATTTTGTTGGTTTTGTCTGTTTGTTTAAAATAATAATGGTGCTCTATCCTTCCTTCTCCAACAGTACTTTTCCTTCTGTGAGGCAAGACTGCAACATCTGGATGACAACTAGAATAAGGAGGAGAACTTGCAATTGTAATTCCAACTCTAGAAAGCACACCCTAAGCAAAGAGATTAAAGAAGAGATTTAATCAGGATAAGGTTTGCAGTGATACATATTTTCATTTAAATTTCTGTGTGTTTAGTCTGTCACATAGACTCAGCATATGCATTTAACACTGGAGAACAAGAGGAAATAAGGTAAGAGCTTACCACATGGTTCATTCAAACTATCCAGCAGATAAAATTCTTCTGGATTCTGAATTTTAGTCTCAGAGACATACCTCAATGTGATATTCAGTTCATATCCCAAGAAGAGGATCTAGAAGCTTACAAGTGGATATGGAGTGAATGCCAAATACCAAAGTCAAATGTTTCACCAATCACTCATGCTAGAAAGACTAAACAAAAGCAGATAGGCATGGTGAAGACTACTAATAGGGCTCACAAATCAAATTATGGCAGAAATGTATAAACAGAACATTATCCCAAGTATCCTAAACATAAACATAAAAATAACAGCACAAAAACAAGAAATGATTAGGACTTTTTAAAAGGCTCAAGATTAGTAGTCACAGTGTTGAACAAATGTCACCCACCATCCATTTCCTAGACTTTTCCCATCTCCCCAAACAATAATTCTGGATGCATACAAAATAGCATCCAGCGCTCCTGCCCAGGCCCTAACAATGCCTTTCTACTTTCTGTCTCAATGAACATAAGTAGAATCATATTGTATTTGTCCTTCTGTGACTAACTTTTATAACTTTGTAATTTTACATAAGTAAGATGCCAAATTTTATGCTATATTTATTTGCCCACAAAACAAATAGAAAACACTGAGATCAGTTGGACAGTTGGCTCAGTGGGTAAAATGCTTGCTCTAAAACCATAGCAACCTGCATTGTGATACCCAGCACCCACATGGAAGCATGGTTGCTGTAACACAAAAATGGATGGGCAGAGAAACAGGTGGATCTTGGGAGCTCACTGGGCAACCAGCCTAACCAAAATGGTGAGTTTCAGTTAAAGACCTTGTCTCAAAAGTAATGTGCAGAAAAATAGAAAAAGACACCCAGACTCTTCTTATGGCAAACACACAGACTTGTGTAAAACATACACACACACACACACACACACACACACACAGTCACTTGCCAGCCTAACTAAAAATCAAAGCTTTTACAAGATTAATCTGAGGTACAGTTGAGCTTCTGCAGGTCAAAGTTAAAAGTCATGGAAGGTTTCTGGGCTTCCCTCCTTCTGCTATTTTTGTCTTCCTGTTATTTTGATTATTATTGAACTTGTAGTTACTCTACCTTTCAAAAGTTTTCACAAAAATGAAAGGAAGAATGAGAGAGAGAGAGAGAGAGAGAGAGAGAGAGAGAGAGAGAGAGAGAGAGAGAGAAAGTTTCTTCCATAATGAAAATCACCCAACCTTCACACAAACTACTCAGATCAAAACTTGTATATCCTCTGAAGCATAGGACCATTTTAGCATCTTTTCTGATGAAACCTCTGCTTTATAGTTTGCCGCAGACACTAAAATCCTTCCTCATAACACGCTTCTCAATCTCATTTCTGACTTTCCTTATAATTACTTCTTGTACTTCTGTAATTTTCTACTGGTCTTTTTAATTCCATTCTGTGTGGGAGCTGATCACATGCCTTGCCCGTGAGGCATCCATTACTTGTGCAGGGACCTTTGGAGCCTGTCTTTCTCCTGACTTTCACTTCCAGAATCTTTTTGTCCTTGGTTTTAGCATCTCTCCACATTTTCCTCTGAAATGATTCATCATCTCCATTGTCTTCACCAATCACGTTTGTTTTAATTGCAAAGCTAAATAAATTAGATTCCTTCATTGTCACTTCAGAAACTTCTCTTTCAGCTAAACATTTCTAATTATGGCCTGGCTCAGTCCTAAAACTTAAGATCAGAACTACCTTATTACAAGAGCCACAAAGGGAGTCTTTTATGTATAAATAAATCTCTGGTTAAGTTTGTCCCTGTGATAGAGAGGCTTTTTCATGTGTTTTTGTTCCTTGGGAGAAAAAAAAATATGAAATTGGTGGGTAGGAAGCAGGATAGTACCTGACAAAAGTTGATGAGGCAGAAAGAGTATCACTAAAGTATATCATGTGACTTCCTTTTTTTCTAGCATAATATTTTAATTCTTTGAAATTCTCAAAAAATATTTTAAACATATTTATCCTGCAACTCCTCCTAGATATATCCTAACCTGCCAACCTCCCAATTTATGCAATTTTGTGTTTTTCCCTTCCTCACCCCGCATGCTTTCTATTATGTGCTGTCCAAATACTCTAGGGTATGGGGCATGCCCTGAATTATGGTGGATTTATCAAGTATCATACCCTGATATTTATTTTTAATTAAAAAATAATTAAAGTAATGTCATGAACAATAAAGGAAGGTACCTAGAGGTAACCTGTGGGTACACATATACCAATGGGTTAGCACACCAACATACATATGCACATGTGCACATGTGTGTATACACGCACATGCATACACACACACACACACACACACACACACACACACACTCCCAAAAATGAGTTTCAAAAGAAAAGAAGCCATTTTGATCTATAAGTTTTCCATTTAACTTATGGACAGTGCTAGCTACCTCTGCAGAACAGGATTTTTTTTCTTGCCTCAGGCTTCCCAAAAGCTGCCTAGATTACCATGAGCATAGGATTACCATGAATAACAACAAAAAGAAGCTGCTACTGCTGAGTTATAATATGCCTGCTCTGGTTTACAAATACCTGGGTATACTATCTCCACTTTAAAATAAGAAAGAATCCTCCTCTTGGAATTTGGAAGAAGGACTATTTCTCCATATAGATCTGCACAAGTGTATATATGCATACAAATGTTTTTATGTATGTATGTATGTTTGTGTGTATGTATGTGAATGTGTGCATGCATATGTGTATAAACTTCTCTATACATAGATAAGTGTTATGATAGCATATTACAAGCAGATTGATTGCATAGCAAACAGTATTAATAGTGAAGCTGAACTACAGTGGAAAAATAAATCGTGACAGTTAAGAGGGAAAGTTAAGTGGCAAAGTACAATGTAGTTCAAGGCCAGGGTTCTCTGGTATGAGAGTTAGTAATTAGCCTGTGTGCTGCATTCTAACTTGTTCCTGTTTCCATTCATCCTGACTAGAATGCAAAGTACTGTTTGGGGTTGCCGCTAAAGAAAAAGAGAAAGTCTTATCATCATGTATCCTGTAGGGTATTTTTTTTTCCAAAAGCTATATTTCCAGAAGTATGTGCTTCTGAAGACCTAGCTGAAAAGAAATGTTTGTAAATCTCAATTACAAGACCCAGCATGAATATCTAAAAATATGCTAAAGGCATAAAATTCACATCAGAGTCAAATCCTAAAATGAAAATATTATACAAAATATTTCAATTACTGACACATTCCTATGACTCCTGGGGGAATTTTTGAAGGTAGAGAGAGAAAGAGAGATTACCTCTGTGAACAGCTCCCTGATCATCAGCATAAACTGGGAAGAGAATGGGGAGGGGGTCAGGGAACATGAGTATTTACTTCCCCTCTACTCTTTGCAGATAAGTGACAGTCTCCTTTTTCAGAGAACATGCCAGATGCCCTTGGCAGCTCCTCTTCTAACCCTGAGTCAGTCTACCAGGAGCTTTGCTATTAGTTTGTGCTTGCACTAAGAAAAATGCTTATGAACTATAAAATTAGGACATGAATTGTTTAACATGATATAGTTCCACAGACACATTGAAGCTTAATTTGAAGGATTTAATTATAACTTTCTTGTGCCTATAAACAAAATCACAATCACAAAGAGATAGTCATGCTCCACTGCAGAGAGAGAGAGAGAGAGAGAGAGAGAGAGAGAGATCATCATAAGGTTACTCACAGACTCACAAAAAGTATAATTTTTAACCTGACTAAATTAATAACTGTAGGCTGACTCAAACTTGCCTTCCACTAAGCCTGCATCAAAGCATTTTAAATTCTTCTACATTTTTTATGTGTCTATACTTGGAAATTAATCCCACAAGCACACTGTAAAGCTTGGCTAATACAAATGTGCCTAGGTTTTTAGAAGCATTCAACTGAGACTGTGATGCAGGTAAACACATCAACATCTAGAATCTGATTGGAAAATAGGGGTGAGGGATACAGGCTAAGGAAGGAATGAGAAAAATGAAGCCACAAAAATCAACCAAGCAACTCTTCTATTTCCAGAGACAATAGAATTCACTAGCTAGATTAAAAATTGCCAAGAAATTTTATTACCATCTTATTTCCACAATGTAAACATTATTAAATGAAAAGAAACAAGAAACCAATTCTGTCGCACTGTGAATGTAAATAACAATAATAGGAAATGTGGCCACACACGGTATCTGACCTCTTGGGTCTCAGACTCGTAAACCATCTCTGCTTATGGCAGCAAATACTCCAGGGTAATGTGATATCCAGGACCAGTGAAATTGCATTCAGAGTGGGACAACTTCCCATCCATGCTTCTTGTGCATTCCTTACAGTATAATTCTAAAACTGCCCTCCCAGAATTTTGCTCTCATTTCAAATTCTATCCTGAACAGCCATGTTCTAAACCAAAACCACTAATTGATTTAAAGCAAAGGAGAAAGTAGATTATTTGACAATTGTATACTTATTTGTTGGGAGAGATGGTTCATGTATGTGTTTGTGTTTACAAACTTATGTTGTAGTATAGGTGCATTTCCCCATCATGCACTTGTAAAGGCCCACTGTTAGATGTTCAGTGTCTTCCACTATCACCCTACCCTAACTTATTTTTTCTGAGAGAATCTCTCAATGAACCTGGAACTTGTCATTTCATTTACACTGGTTGGGATCCAGTGATTACCCATAGGATGGATTTCGTTTTTCATTCCCAATTCCTTGGGAATCCTCTTATCTCTGCCTCTTCAGCTCCAGGATTACAGACTCACACTAGTACACATAGCTGTGGATGCTGGATATCCACATAGAGCTTCTCATGCTTGTTCAACAAGCACTTTTTCCACTGAGCCCAGAAAATGATATCCTTTTTAGAAATCTTTTCAGAATTGTTAAGAACCAAGCCATATGGTCAGTAATGTGCAAAATGTGAGTTCAGGGTATCAATGTAAGGCTGGATTCTTTATCAATGATTAGTGAAAATCATGATCTCATAACAGGTGCAACTACAGATACCCCTTAAAGAAGATAATAACATGGAGAGGCAGCAGGAAAATATACCATCATCTAAACGTCACAGCTAGTAGATAGACCATTATACTGGCTCATACAGAATTTAAAAAAAATAAAAATCCATTCCCTATATACAGGTAGAAAAACTGGACAATACAGCAAAATGTTCCACTTGCTAGAGGATATTCTTAGTAAACTATAAAACACTTACAAATAAATCTCTGGGATAGATATAATATCCAGGTAAATATTCTAAGATGTGCCCAAATGACAAACTGAAAGAGTGAAAAAGGAAATTCACTATGATTGTCAGTATCAGTCATGGCTGGTCTTAAGTGAATTTATATGCTCAGTGATGTTTCAGTAAATGTCCTAATTCTAAAGAATGTTCTAGATCTTTTCAAGCTGATCCTAAAAGTTATGTAAGAGAAATGTGATGGAAAAGGCCAAGACATTTTTGCTAAAGGAAGAAATACAAGACTGGTGTATTGCAGCATTTTAGGAAGTTAAACCATGGGTAAAGGTGCTACAAATGGTAACAAGATAAAAAAGACAAGGTGGAAAATTCAGAAACAGCTCCGGATATATGAAGCTAAGGACACTGAGAGACAGCAGGTCAGTAAAAGGAATCGGTTTTTATACATTTTTAAGTTTATATTCCCAAATTCCCCTAATAATACATCAATTCTATTGAAGGACTCATAAGAAACACAGTGGTATGAGGAGAAATAGAAGAATCATTAATAACCTTGGGGAGATGTGTGACACTTTTGTAAACAAAATACCAAGTACAGTAAAGAAAGAATGGAAAAAACTTCTAACTGCATTAAAACTTTAATCTTCACTAAAAAATACAAGCCAAGCCTGAAAAGAGATATATATGCACTTAATTGGAGCTACCCTACATGGGGGACTCTTCATCCCAGAAGTCATAGGTTACCAAACAAAAAGCCCAGGTGTAGGATACTTTCCCTCAAGTTGTTGTTCAAAGATATCCAAGTGACCATAAAAACAATGCAGAATATTGTCATTTCTCTTGGTTTCCCACCAGTACTTGATTTTGAAGAACTATGACTGAAGACACCACATACATTGGTCACAAGATACAGAAAAATGAAACCACTGCTGACCAGGAAGCTTTTTCCCAACTGCCCTAGTCTAATGCTAATAGAAGGTGTTGGGCAGGTTACTGTCAGGTCAAGGTGTCAGCAGCAGCAGTCTTATCCATTTGTGAACTCTGTGAATTTCATGGATGAAAAGATATTCCCGTGGATTCAAAGTAGCAAAAATGTATGAAAATAACCAACCATTTCTTATTATACATAGGTACTGCAATGTTGGTGGACAAGCTAATCTGCAATGTTGGGTGACACCAACTACTATTGATAATAACTTAGATATTGCAATGTTGGGGACAGACAACTACTTCTGATTATACCTAGGTGCTGCAGTGTTGAGGGACAGACTTACCCAAGGCTTTCTTTGAGGCCCTGATGAAAGAACAAAGGAGAGGCTAGCTCTGTGTCCTTGCCTACAGACTTGGCAAGGTCCAGTCTGGGGTGTGGACCAGGGCCTCAGGGGAGTCAAGTCTTAAGTTCCTGAGAACCTGACTTTTCCCTCTGAAAGGCTGTGGTAGGACATTATTATACTCAGTCTGACACATGTGAGATACCCTGTGTTTCCATTGTGAAACAATGCTTGATAAGCTTTCTGCTAACTTTGTCCTGTTGTGCGATAGCTTTCTGCTGACTTTCTCCCAGTTTCACCCCATAAACAGTATAAAGTATGCTGCACTGCTTAATAAATATCCTCGAATAAGCCATCAGCGTATGCAGGCCTCCTGGCTCCAGATTTCTGTCTTATTTATTTTATCATACCTGGTCCTCCCCCTCGGCATGTATCGGTTTGGAACCCTCATTCGGGTCACTGAAAATCTGACTGAAAACTCAAGGATTGTTGGGGAGCTCACAGGCCCTAGAGGTGAACCTACTACTATTACTTTGCTCAATGGATGTAGTATCCATCTGCTTGTAAATTTGTATCTCTCTTCCTATGTTATTTTTAGTGACCCTCTCAGACCTCCTTGGAGAAGTTTCTGTGTGGAATAGATAATAATAAATACAAAAACTTACAATTGTCCAAGCAATAATAAGTCACTGAGGAGTGAGTGCTGAGCCACAAACTGGACACCCATGACACACCCCTTCCCCAAGGCTCCAGGACTATCACAGAAGAGAGGACAAAGGATGGTGACAGCCAGAGATTGGAAAGGGCCACTGCAGACAGTGCCTTATGGCATGACAGAACCACTACACTCAGGAATTTTCAGCAGCTGTGGCTGTCTGCAGAAGACCTGCACAAGGTCAAGTCAGCCAGCATTCTAGAATCAAGTCAGGAGGATTTCATGAGCTCAGACCCCTAACTGTCAAGTTTTGAACAGTTGAGTTTCTGGGTGAGAAAGCCAGTTTTCATTAAAGGTCTGTCTCCTATTGTACTGGCTGGTTTTGTGTATCAGCTTGACACAAGCTGGAGTTATCACAGAGAAAGGAACTTCAGATGAGGAAATGCCTCTATGAGATCCAGCTGTAGGGCATGTTCTCAATTAGTGATCAAAGGGGAGGGCCCCTTGTGGGTGGTACCATCTCTGGGCTGGTAGCCTTGGGTTCTATAAGAGAGCAAGCTGAGCAAGCCAGGGAAAGCAAGCCAGTAAGGAACATCCCTCCATGGCCTCTGCATCAGCTCCTGCTTCCTAATCTGCTTTGAGTTTCAGTCCTGACTTCCTTTGGTGATGAACAACAGTGTGAAGTGTAAGCTAAATAAACCCTTTCCTCCCCAACTTGCTTCTTGGTTGTGATGTTTTGTGCAGGAATAGAAACCGTTACTAAGATACCTTTTTAAGTTAAGCATATTCCAGGGGATGGCCCCATACCCAGAAGTATGGACAGCACTGTGGAGTTGAGTCATTTGGCTATTAAAAATTTTAAAAGAGAAAATAAGTTGGAGGGGTAGGAAGAGTTGAACTAGGTGGAGTTAGCGGGAAAAATTGGGGAATGAGTTTGATCAAAATACATGGCATGAAATTCTTACAGAATTAAGTTTTAAAATTTTAAGCAGGAACTTTGCAGTTGATATCAGAGCTGCAAAAATGCTAAGGAATGAAGGTATTTAAAGATGGACAAGCACAAGAACCTTGTTGTCATGAAGACGGAGGGACCACATAGAATACTCACTGAGGAAATTCCCTTTGCAACTACTACTGTGAGAAGAAGCCTGTCTTGGGTGGGAAATGTGAACTACTACAGGGATACTTTTACTTCAGTCCTTCAGAATTGAAACAATACATTCACTGTTGGAAGCTGCTAAACAAATTACACTTGGTTATTTCTTCAGGGAGGAACGAGACTGATTATCCCAGTCGACATTTAGATATATGGATATTGTCTGAATTCTTAGCAACAGGAATACATATCGCAAGTGCTAATGCACTTTTAAATGATAAATACCAACCCCAGTTCATGAAGCCAGGTTTACTTTGAACATCCTGGATGAACAAAACCAGATAACATGAGATGACTACCTCTCAGATTTTAAATGAAAATATATGAAGATTTAGTTGCTTGGGCTCATGTAGTTTGGAATCTATTGTTAACTGTAGAGACACTGTATAAATTTGAAAAATGGATTGATCTTTAAATGAACTAATGAGGTTTTCTCAGAATATATTTCTGAGCACAGTTGCTAGTGTGGGAAATATTTCATCCAAAGAAGTAAAAATATCAATAGCAATAAAGAGACTTGTCTTTTTCTCCCCTGAAAGAGTCAATGTAAACTATAAGCAGTGATTTATCTTACCACTTTTTACAGAAAATCGCTGCCAAGTAGAAATAATTACACTTGGCCTGCATATTTTACTGCCATTTAAGTGATCAACCACACATGAAACTATCCTAGCACTCATAAGTAACACATTTTTAACATTTTCATACATTTTTACTTGAATGAATCTCACACTTGAAATTATCATATCAAAAG
>JADRCD010232199.1:0-12501 GCA_019843815.1 Montemys delectorum
GCTGATGCAGAGGCCATGGAGGGATGTTCCTTACTGGCTTGCTTTTCTTGGCTTGCTCAGCCTGCTTTCTTATAGAACCCAAGACTTCCAGCCCAGGGATGGCACCACCTACAAGGGGCCTACCCCCTTGATCACTAATTGAGAAAATGCCCCACAGCTGAGTCTCATGGAGGCATTTCCCCAACTGAAGCTCACTTCTCTGTGATAACTCCAGCCTGTGTCAAGTTGACACACAAAACTAGCCAGTACATATGCCTTACTGGGATGCTTAGCGCTCTATAGCTCCAAAATCCTTTGGATATTATAGACTCCTGTTGTAAGGCATGCCCCATTCATTCATTCATTCATTCATTCATTCAACATGTAGTTTTGAGAGCTTATACTGTGGAGGCACTAAGTCCTGGGGGGAAAGTAGAGAATTAAGCAAAGGAGAAAGAAGTCTCTTGTCTTCAGGAAACTCATAGTTTAGTAGTTGAGGCAGGAAATGGGACAAGCAAGTGAAATATGGCATTAAACATACTATGACTGAAGAATTGCAGGGTACCAGTAGCTCATCTAAGCTCAAGCTGGAAATGACATACACACACACACACACACACACACACACACACACACACACACATGAAGGAGAGGTCAGACATCACTAGATGTTGGTGACAGTAAGAGGTAGGAAGACAATGTCTTAGGTAGAAACTTTGAAGATGATCTGATGGCTGGGCAGGGCCCCTGTGTGGGAGAGCAGCTGGGATGAGAAGACAGAAAGCAAGAGAGAGATTGAGCCAGAGGATCAAAGATGCCCAGAGGTGGAGTCAAAGAGACCTGTGCAGTGGCTGTACGGTTTGTGACCTGGGAGTGGGAGTAATCTCAGGGAAGTCAAGAAGAATGACAATAGATTGGATGGGTTGATAGCTGCATAACAGACAACGAGAAAGTGGGTGAGAGGTGAGAGGATCAAGGTATAGGAAGAAATACAGCTTTAGGAGAGATTATAGGCATCGTTAGGTGGGCATCTGCCTACACGTGTACATGTATAGATTTCTGGATGTTATCATGGTGTGTGTGTGTGTGTGTGTGTGTGTGTGTGTGTGTGTGTGTGTGTGTTTGGAATTACTTCCTTCTCAACACTGGTCCCAGTATTCCCTGCTCTTCCACTCCCTTATAAACGTAAGTAACTACTTAATGGTTTCTATATTATCATTGCAAAATTTCTTAAAGCATGCGTAAAAGCACACACATATATATTTCTCCCTATAGAGAGAGGACATTGTGATAAACTTTCTGATTCTATCAAATAAGGCATCTTCTTTTATTCTTGTTACATGCATTTGTTATTCGTGAGGACAGGGTACACAGGTGCTATGGTATGCACTGGAGGTGAGAGGACACCTGGCTGTAGTTAGTTATCTCCTCCACTATATGGATCCAGATAAAGCGTTCAGGGCACTAGACTTTGCAGCAAGCACCCTTTCCTTCTGAGCCATCTCACCAGATTGAATAATATATCAGTTCATAACAGCATATCGGGAACTTGGCCATCATGAAGGTCCTCTAGTATTCCAGTATGTGGCTGGGGTAGCCCTACCAGGTCTAAGGAGCCTCGTATTGGACATCTTTTAGTGTGACTAGTAGCGCTGTGTGCCATTTTGCCTGTATGAGAGTAAGGCTGCCCCTTCGTGGGTTGCACTGAAGCATTCTCAGGCAGGCAGAGGGGGTTTCATTGTAGACTTCTGAGTGCTTTCTCTCTGTACCCTCTTCTCTCTGATACCCTGCCTGAAAATTATATCTGTTCTGGCCTCCCAGATTCCAAGCTCCATTTCTCAGCACAGGGAAACTGTTAGGCTCCAGCTGCCTTTGTCTTCCTGGGTAGAGCAGGGACCCTGCCTCTTGGCAATCAGTTTTAGCAGTAAGGAGGGATTATTTCCATATTTCCTATGGCTCCAGGTCACTGCTCTATGCTACCTGAAGGTCAACGTCCTAAAAAGGACTTTTCCATATGTTGGCTTATATTTATAGTGGTTTATAGTATACTTAAGAGGCCAAGGTTCTTTTGGGAAAAAGTGGGAACTCATTCTTTCCCTCTTTCTTTTCTTTCTTTTTTATTATTTCAAGTGTACAGGTGTTTTACCCACATGTATGTCTGTGCACTGTGTGTATGAAATGTTCACAAAGACAAGAAACAAACATTGGATTCCCTTGGGGCTGGAGCTAAAAATCAACTGTAAGCTTCCATGTGGGTGCTGGGAATGAAACCCAGTCTCTGGAAGAGCAGCCATACACATCTCAGCCCCTAGATATTTATATTATGATAAATACTTCCCAAATTGCTTTGTATATGGGCTCAACTGATTTCTGCCCCACAGCTGTAAGTGCTAACACCTTCACATGTCAGTCAAGAGCCATACTGTCAGCTTCTTTTTTATCTTTGCCATTTCAATAGTTTGAAAAGCACATAATAGTGTGTGTGTGTGTGTGTGTGTGTGTGTGTGTATGTGTATGTGTGTATGTATGTAGGTGGTTTCTCCTACCTCAGCCTCCCAAGTGTTAAGATTACAGATATCAAATTGTAATGTTATTTTTAATTTTAAAGTGCAATAATGAAGAAACATTACCTAGCCCAATGTTGTCATCAGAAAAAGCTCATTTTAAACAAGTGATTTCAATGGCTTTATTCCTACAATAGCTGTTGGAATGGCTTTTGTTGCTTGGACTCGTCACACACTGGCCCCACTCCTCTTCCTCACCTTGAGAAATGTCAGATCCTTGGCTATCTTGAAAACAGTGTCAGTAAAGTCCTTGGGTGACACCCAGAGCATAGCCAGGTTGATCATGTGATCCAGGTTGGCTATCTTCACATTTTCATTAAAAAAAATCTACATGCTACAGTATTAAGTTTCAGATTTTCTTGTGTTGTGGGAGGGAAGGGTGAGAGCTGTGTATTTCAGAGTTCATGACACCTTCTAGAAAACTCATGACACCGGCTCCCAGCTTTCTCTCAGCTCCCAGCCCCGCCTCTTATTTAGCTTCTTTGATCCATCTGCGGCCCACTTTGCTCCTTAAGTCTGTCTTCTGTGCGACAGACCAAAGAGATATGGAAACAAAGGGAAGGAAATTTCACACACTATCCTCGGGAGACTGGGAGACCAGGAGACCATGATGCATGAGAACAAAGTCTTTGGCTACTCTGATTTTCTTTTCTGGGCTGTCCTTACTAGCGGTTTATCTACATGATACACATACTTCCTGCACTTGAGAGATGGCTCAGCACTTTAGAACACTTACTGCGCTTCTGAAGGACCAGAGTTTGGTTTCTAGTACTCATAGCAGGCAGCTCACAACTGCCTGTAACTCCAGCTCCAGGAAAATCTAACACTTCTCAACTCTGAGGGTGCCTGAACATACACACACACACACACACACACACACACACACTCATGCACACTTACACACATGCTCACACGCTCACACACACACTCTCTTTCTCTCTCACACACACACACAGATGAAATTTTAATATTTTAAAAAGATATCTGTTTGTTTTATGTGTGTTTGTGCACTGTGTGCAAACCGGAGCCTGTAGAGGTCAGAAGCCCTGTCAGATCGCCTGAAACTGAAGTTACAGAAAACTAAGCCACCACAAGTGTTCTTAACCATGGAGACATCTTGTTTCAGCCCCCAAAATCTTTTTTTATTAATTAATTTAAAAAAATTGCTCTCTACCTTAATCAGTCCACCTGCCATTCTGGGCTGACTGACCCCTTAAGCTCTTAAATGAACTACCTGGCTTTCACAATTGAGGTTATTATGAAATGAGGATTCTTGTACTGTGAAGTGAAGGTCATTGTTCCTCATGTCCCCCAGAGAAAACAGTGTTTTATGTGTGAAGAAGCTGTGTATAGTCTCCTGTTCACATCAAGTGATTGTTAGAGTTCATCTCATAACCCAATACAATGTAAATGCTACATAAACAGTTCTTACATTGTGTAGTTCATGGATTAACAAGAAAAAGTCAGGGACCTGTTCAGTCAGCTTTCCAGGTACAGGGATTATAGATGAGCACCACCAAGCTTGATTCAAATACAATAACCACACTTTTTTTTTAATTTGCTTTTGTGTGTACATATACCATAATACGCATGTGGAGGCTATTGGACAGCTCAGAGGAGTGGCTTCTTTCCTTCTACCATGTGGATTCCATGATTCAAATTTGGGTCACTGGGTTTGGCAGAAGTTTTCTTTGCACTAAGCCATCTTGCTGGCCTCTTCAAAGAACATCTTTTTGCTTATATTTCTGATGCTCAATTGGTTATATCTGAAATTTCATTAGAAATGTTAAGATGGAAGACCTGACTGCACATGAGCCTCACTGTAGCCTGACCTGCCCTGGGTCCATTCTGCCCAATGGACATGTCTTCATCTGCAGATTGGGCTTCGGCCCTGGACTTGGACATAACAGGAAAAGGGAAAACTTGGATTTCTCTTTTAAAACAACTAAACAATTTATACTGTCAGCCTTCTATGGAAAGTAATATGCAACACCAAAAAAAAAAAAAATCCTTGGTTTTCCTTTTTCAATTATCCAATGAAGAAATACCAGAGAAGAGGAGGCAATGAGATTTGTTTGAGGGGACACTACTCTTTGTGGAGCAAAGAAGTGAGAGATTGTGTTCACCTTGAAGCTTGTATGTGTCTACATTGCCTTGGGGTTTGTCTTCATTTCCCCACTTTATCTGGTTTGTCAAATCTTAGGAAAGATCTGTCTGTCTACACCACAAGATGTGAATGTCGCTTTCCTCCCTGACTTGGTTTTAAAATGTTATTGTCTAGACTTGTGCAGTTGAAGGGAACTCTTGAGAAACCTAACCTGCAGTTGTTGGTTGGGCAATGAAAGCTATTGATGGAATCTTTGCTTTAGACAGAGCCCTTTCCTCTCCTCTGACACTAACTCTACATTTATTGAGCAATTACTTTGAATTAGGAGGGAGGGCATGCATGGTAGGCAACACTCAGATTAAGTTGTCAAAATGGTAAGAGTGACAGGTGAACCAATGACTGCGGTTTGCTATGTTGAATGGGAAGTTTGTCCTCAGAGACAGGCTGGGGTCTAAGGTAAGAGGTAAGAAAAGCTTTCCAGTTTTATGGTATTCAATACATTAGACAGACAGACAGCATTAAAATTGTAAGTGACCAATTTCCCCCTAATATCTTACCATGATCACAAGAATTTGTCTGTTTTTGTTTGTTAGTCTTTGCAGAGATAAGACTGAAACACACATGTCTCATGGACTGGGTAAACTCTACCTCCAACTTCCCAATTATTTATAGAATGAACCATTTATTTATTGAATAATATACTCCCTCCCTACTGCATTTACAGTGTATATTAAATTATGATTGCAATTCTGATTACTTACACAAAGATCACTTGGGAGCCTCCTACTCCATGATATTATTTTTCACATTCTTGGACTGTTTATAAACCATGTCCTTGAGTGCACAGAAAGTGCTGTCCTCGCCCCCATTGCACAGTACTCTCCTGCAAGAATGCAACAAAGAACATATTTGCAATAGTTTGCTATTACAAGTGACGACACAATAGTTAACCTTACACACAAATAATTTCATAGGCAAGTATAAAAATTAGCATAAGCTCCCAGCAGTAGAATCTGTGTGTAAAAGAGCAGAGGTATTTCAGCTTTTCATAATCAAATAAAAATAAGTTAGTGAGCTAGGGATAGACAGGAAACACCTAAAGAATCTAAACAGTGTCTAAGGAAAACTTGCAGTTAGTATCACAGCATTGACATGGTGGTCCACGTCTGCAGCCCTAACAGTCAGACGTCTGCAGCAGGAGACTACGCTTGGGACTTTGAAGTCAGTCTAAGCTACATATCATAGCATTGACACGGTGGTCCACATCTGCAGCCCTAACAGTCAGACGTCTGCAGCAGGAGACTACGCTTGGGACTTTGAAGTCAGTCTAAGCTACATAACAAGTTCAAGGATAGCCTGAGCTACATAGAGAAACCCTAGAGAAAGAGGGAGAAGGCAGGGGAGATGGAGAGACTAATGACATATTTAATGGTAATAGAAAGAATAAAATAAAAAAAAAGATACTAACCTTTACAAAAACAATTAATTAATTAATTAAAGTGTAATATCACAAAGGGAGGAAAACTGTTCTTGTTTAGGAGTGATGGGATGTTTTGTTTAAATGGTTTGGTTTTGGTTTTTTTCAAGACAGAGTTTCTCCATGTAGTCCTGGTTGCCCTGAAACTCACTCTGTAGATAGGGTTGGCTTCGAACTCAGAGATCTGCCTACCTTTGTCTCCTGAGTGTTAGGATTAAGGTGTGAGCCATCACTGCCAGGCTGGTTTGTATTTATTTTTAATCCCTAAGATTATACAAACAACCATGAAAATTCGCTCATGAATCCATCAAGGTCCAGAAATAGAAAGCTATATGAAAAAGAATCTAGTCTTTTTGTAACAGAAATCAGCAATTGGAAGGGACTGGAAAGATGGCTCAGTGATCAAATGGCTGTTGATGAGACCCGGTCATCAATGACAAAATGAAATTTGAAAACTAACCTCTACTTGTAGGGTCAGCTAATTTTTGACAATAGTAGTGTGATAATCTCTTCAACAAGTGCTGAATGGAGAGAATAAGAGTGTAATGAAAATGAACACCGAGTACTCAAAACTTAGAGCAAACTGGCCACTGCCCTAAATCCTAAAGCCAAAAAAAACCTTGGAAGAAAGTGTAGAAGAAGCTTTACCAAGGAAAGCTTTCTTAGATATATAAAAGTCAACATAATAAAGAAAAAAATCCCCATCGAAATTAAAAACTTTTCTCCTTGGCAGCTTGCAATGAAATAGGTCATCAGGTTAAGGCATATGTCATGTAAGCTGGAGACTTAAATTCGAATGCCACAACCCATATAAGTGTGGGAAGGAATGACTCTGTAAAGTTGCCCTCCTACCTTCACATGCATGGGTGCACACATATGTGCACACACATGCATGCGCACACCTGTGTATATGTATATACATACAGCCACATGATAATAAGTAAAACATTTTACATGTAACATTTTCACCTGCTTTGCCTAGTTCAAGCACACCAAGGTTTTCCTCCTCTGTTGTTTCTATGAGCTGTAGAGTTATAGCTCTTACATTCAAGTCTATGCTTCATTTGGGCTTAGTTTTGGTGTGATATGTGAGGTACCTGTTCAAATCCATCACTCTCCCCCTTGGTTTTTAAAGACAGGATCTCTCTATATGTAGAGAGGCCCTGGTTGTCCTGGAGCTCACTCTGAAAGCCAGGCTGGCCTTGAACTCACAGAGACTCATCTGCCTCTGCCTCCCAAGCGCTGAAGTTAAAAGCATTCACCACCACCATCCGACTCCCAAACCCATTCTTTTGAATGTAGATATATAGTTATTTCCAAACCACTGGACTGTTTTATTGGTTCTTTTAACGAACATGGGACTCTTGTCAAAATACTACTGACCATAGATATAATAGTTTATTTTTGGACTCTTACATTGATCCCATGGATCTCTTTATACACCTATCACTGGAAGTTTGTAGTATCTTTTAAATTGAGGTATGAGCACCTTAGTTTTCTTCTCTCCCAAGATTATGGTTGCTGTCCTAGAATCCTCTCATTTCCATGCAAATTTTAGAGCCATCTTGTCAGTGTCTACAAAATATAAATGTTGTTTTAGGATTTGAAAACATTAAATGAAAATGTGAGCTGGGTGGTGGTGGCACATGCCTTTAATCCCTGCACTTGGGAGGCAGAGACAGGTGGATTTCTGAGTTTGAGGCCAGCCTGGTCTACAGAGTGAGTTCCAGGACAACCAGGACTACACAGAGAAATCCTGTCTCAAAAAAGAAAAAAAGTGCTTGAACTTAATGTAAAAGTATACTATAAATAAAATTGAAGCTTTGGAATGAATATAAATATTTTCCAACCAAATTAAAATTAATAAAACCAAAATAGATTTTGGGGCTGGAGAGATGGGTTTGCTTTTAAGAACATTTGCTCTTGCAGAAGACCTTGGTTTGATTCCTATTTATTTACATTTCAAATGTTATCCCCTTTCCTGATTTTCACCCCCCTCCCCCAGAAACTCCTTATCCCATCCCCCCATTCCCGATTCTATGAGGTTATACCTCCACCTACCCACCTACTCCCGCCTTCTTGCATTTGCATTTCCCTACACTGGGGTATCTAGCCTTCACAGGATGAAGGGCCTCTTCTTCCATCCTCTGCTACATATATAACTGGAGCCATGGGTCCCTCCATGTTTATTCCTTGGTTAGTGGTTTAGACCCTGGGAGCTCTGGTTGGTTGATATTGTTGTTCTTCCTATGGTGTTGCAAACCCCTTCAGTTCCTTCAGTCCTTTCTCTAATTCCTCCTTTGGGGATCCCATGATCAGTTCAACGGTTGGCTGTGAGCATCCACCTCTGTATATGTCAGACTCTGGCAGAGCCTCTCAGAAGACAGCTTTATCAGGCTCCTTTCAGGATGCACTTCTTGACATCCACAATAGTGTCTGCGTTTGGTGACTGTATATGGGATGGATCCCCAGATGGGGCAGTCTCTGGATGGAATTTCTTTTTTGGTCCAGTCTATTTGGAGTTCTGTAGGCTTCTCGTATGTTCATGGGCATCACTTTCTTTAGGTTAGGGGGGGTTGTCTTCTATAATTTTGTTGAAGGTATTTATTGGCCCTTTAAGCTAGGAATCTTCACTCTTTTCTATACCTATTATCCTTAGGTCTTCTCATTTTGTCCTGGATTTCCTGGATGTAACTATTATGCTTTTTAATAAATTACAATCTCTGCCATATTCTTATTTTATTTGTGTATTTAAATTTATGTAAATTAACCAGGCTTCTTACTGCATTGTCTTCATACTTGAGAGTTATGTTTTCTTTCACTTCTTAGGTCACTGTATTTCTTAGACAAGAAGCATTTTCAAGCATGCTCATCAGTGTTGGGTCCCAGGCATTCTCTGCCCTTGTTAAATCTTTCTTAGACTTCATACTGAAGAACTATTTGCCTGGTTTTAGGAGACTTTGGTCAGACACGCATATTTTTCTTCTGAAAATGTTTAGTCACTCTGCCTTTTCTTCCCTCACTTGCTTTTGCTGGTGTCTCTTTAACAGTGCCTTCCCCTTTTTGGGAGGCTCACTCATCATCTGTCATAGACCCAAGAATGACACATGAGCCCTATATTCCTTGAATATTTTCCTGCCTAAAAATGCCTGCTTGCTGAATTTAGAGTAGAAGCTCAGCGTGACTGGGTGCTTATATTTGAAGGTTGTCCTTTTGTGCAGAGATTGGAGTCATGGCTTCATTGTAATCTGTCATTTAATGTGACCACAGAAAAATCTGAGCAACAGAAATCTGATGGTGACTCGTTTTCCCCTTGTGGTTTTGTGCCAAGGACCTAAACAATTCCTTCTTTGGATAAGAAACTTTAGCAAACAAACTCAATTGCATCTATTTTTTTCTCAGTCCTTGGGACTTAAACCAAGATTTCACGCATGTTAGGTAAATATTACTAAGTTATATCTCTAGCCCTAGATAGCATATTAACTCTAACCATCCTGTCTTTTATTTTTCTGACCTCTTTCAATTGCCAGTCATTGCTGACTCTCCAATATCTCTTTAAATTCTTTTAATTTTTTAAATATTATAAAGGATGCACAAATATATAGGAATAATATATCATGATTTCATGACTACAACTGAGCATCATGATCAGCTGGTTCCTGAACATTCACTGTTTGATCTGAAGAACTCTTTACATCAATGTCTGCAACTTAACCCTGTGTAACCTACAACTAAATCATTTCAATTATCTTTTTTTCTTCTTCCTCACTTCCTACAATGCCTTAAGCCATCCTCTTTGTCCATAATTCTGTAGTCAGACCTGTCCTATCAGTTCCTTAAGATCTATGATTTATTGGTTCTATAGTGGTATTGTATTGGAAACCAGTTCCTTAGTCCTAAAAACTCCTCCCCAATTATTCTGGTGATGCAATCAGTTGTTGAGTTGAGCTCTTGTTTTGATGATTTTGTATTCTAAGGGGGGGACACCTTTATAATGACAAAGAATTTGGGGGAAATGTTTTATATTTTTTTTCTGGAGTTATATCTTCTCTTGGTGTTGTGGGGTGTTCACCAGAGAAGACTGCTCAGACACGGGATTGAGCCGATAGAAAGTACACTGGCAAGAGATTGATTATACTGGGTGTTTGGAATCCCAGTATAGCCCCTGAACCTTCCTAGAGGTGAGCTTTTAAGCACACAACAACCCATTTTGCAAGAACAGTTAGCTAGAAGCAGAACAACAGAAGCCAAAAGGCAAGGTTAGTACATTTAGAGATTTCGCCAGAACTACTAGTTTTGATGATTTCTTTTTGGCAGGTAATACTGTCTACGTGTTTTATGTCCTGAACAGCATTCCCATCCTGGCGTCAGTAGTGATGAGGGCCTGTTATGTTAGGAATATATTAATTGTTCATCTTTTAAATACTAGTGATTTTTTAAATCACATGACTTACTTCTTTTAAGTTCACCATGTGACTTAGTATTGTACACTTATCCCGTTTCAGGCCATTTCTTTTCTTACTGCATAAAGGGGCAGTCTAGCTTCTAGAGTAGTTGTTTTTGACTTAGGGTAAATTTACCCTCAGAAACATTTGGTAATGTCTAAAGACATTCTGGTTGCAATAAATACTACAATTACTCAGAGCTGGTAATTTATTGCTTTGATATTGCTTTACCATTGATCTTGGATGCCTATGAAATTAAGACAGCCAGGAAGCACTAAGTTTAGAATTTTACCCATAGCTAACTGCATACTGGCCTAAGCAAGGAATCAGGGCCAGTGACCTAGCAAACACTTGCCAAACCCACTAGCAGGGATGAAATGGGAGAAAACAACTTTGGAAACGACCAGTCAAGATGGGATTTTTATGCGAAATCAAGGCAAGAAGTAGAAACAGCGTTTAGGGATTGACTTTGGATCACAGCTGCTCCAGAGACTGTTAATGGGTTCGTTTAAGGCACTTGATCCCTCTGTCTCTATTCTGGTCTGCTTCCATGAGCATCCCTGTCTAATGCCGCCTAGCTTTCTCAGCTATTTATAGAGCAGTGATACCGGATAAAAGGAAGACATGAACGGTGTGAGGCTTTCCTTGTTCAGCTTTCTATCCTTCTCCTACTTGTTTCTGTTCGGATGGTGATGCTTCCTCTGCTCCTTGCTTGCTGTGTTTGTCTCGAGCAGGAGACCACCTACTTACTACTCAAATACAGTTTTCAAAACCTAAAGGGGACCACACGCCTCTGTGCCTCTGTGCCTCTGTGCCTCTGTGCCTCTGTGCCTCTGTGCCTCTGTGCCTCTGTGCCTCTGTGCCTCTGTGCCTCTGTGCCTCTGTGCCCTCCTGTCCAGAGACATGCACCACAGGTCGTACAGCATATTTTCATCACCAGGGAAAGCTGTCTCCTCACACCCAGGCTTATGCTCCTTCCTGAGAATGGCACAATGCTCCTTGGAACCAGGCTCAGTTATTCCATCTTCACGGGTGTGCGAGAGGGGTTTGGGGGTGGGGGACAGAGAAGGCAGCTGAGGAGATAAAGAGAGAGGTACCTTATAGACAAGCTCAGTCAAGAGCCAGAATAACCTGTGCAGGAAGGAGCTGCAGCAACACAGTGGTTCCTGTCCCTGCTACTCTGCGAGATTGCTAGACTACATAAGCAGAACCAGTGGCTCTAAAGTAGACATTTGTGTTTTCTCGCCAGGAGTGGGACTGCTCCATAAGTGTCTGCCTTCGGCTGCTATCAAGGTTGTAGCTCTTTAGGGAGCTGAAAGCTGCCCAGGGGAGATGGAGACATGTGGGGGCGAGACTCAGTGAGCCAGAGAGAATCAGGAAATACATTAGCATTCTTTGCCTGCCCAACCTGTGCCTTACTACTAGGGTTTCCAGACATCTCTGAGAATTTCAAGAAATTCTATGACTTTCTCAATGGGCTTGTATGGTTAAGGAAACTAGCATAAATTGGAAGGTTTACCTGTTTGTTGAAGTTTAGTAAGGGACTAACTCACTTGTAGGCCAAGATTCGGCTGAATCCCATAATCAAACCCACAATATGCAACCTCTGTTTCGGAAACTCAGGAACTGACATGCTGCCAATATGTATAAGATGTTCAAATAGCTATCAGTAAGTTGGTCAGAAAATAAAGCAGTTTGTTTGTTTTGAAATGGAGTCTTTCTATCTAGGCCTGGATGCTCTGGGACTGACTGTGTAGACCAGGCTGACCTCTAAGTCACTGAGATCTGTCTAGCTGTTTCTCTAATGTGGGCATTAGCTCTGTACACCAATATGCCTGATCTAAATGTCTAAATGACCTTGAACTAACTCTCCTCTCTGTCCTCTCTCTCTCTCTCTCTCTCTCTCTCTCTCTCTCTCTCTCTCTCTCT
>JADRCD010232201.1:0-36739 GCA_019843815.1 Montemys delectorum
CAGCATAGCCCCCTCTGCTGGCTTGTCCATTCAGTGCGGCTGTGTGCCTGTGTCAGGCTGTGTCCTGCTGGCTGGCTGGCTGCTGCTTCCTTCCCATTGTTTACTTCCTGTAGTTTGTGTTATCAAATTGAAATGTCTACTATATTATGCCAGGTTTACCCTTTTGTTTTATTGTCGGGTCTCAGTCTCTAGAATGCTGAGATGATTAACACATGTCACTCACCAGGTTCACTCCTGCTATTTGTTTTGGGAAAATTACAGTATGGTTAGGAAAATTGGTCCCACTTTGCCCAGCTCTGGGTTCCCAGCACCTCCATCTCTGGTTGTGCAGTTTCCTATTGATCCTCACCACTTGTAGAGCTTTTGAGGCCCAGTCAATACCTGTGGCCCGAGAAATGCAGTAGTGGTGCAGGCCGCTGCATCCGCTCCCAGTGCTGGCCTGCATCTGCTCAGTGCAGGCCTTCCCTGCCCATGTATGTTGTCAGCTTGAGTGTGAGGTCTGTGCCCAGAGAAAGATCCCAGGCACTGAGAAATGGGCAGTGGTGCTCTTTTGGTCACTTCCCCCAGAAGGTCTCGTACTCATGGCATGTGGCTGTGCATGGGCATGGTCAGCTCAGAGCAGGTGGGCAGTGTGTGCACTTCTGTAACTGACTCAGGCTTCACCCTCTTCTCTCTCTCTCTTTCTCTCTCTCTCTTTCTCTCTCTCTCTCCAGGAACTTTTAGGTTGAAATACGCCCCTCCAGCAGAAAGTCTGGACTCCACGGACTGATCCTTTTTTTTTTTTTTTGGCAACAGAACATTTTATTAAGCCATGAAAAATCACATAGAGAACTGAAGTCAAGTTGCTGTGGAGCCATGGAGACCTAAGGAAAACCACATAGAGAGCTGAAGTCGAGTTGCTGTGGAGCTTAATATTTTTAACCCAAAGGTGCTTTACTTCACTATACTGGATAGAGAATCTAGCGTACAAGTACGTCAAACTCGATTTCATTGCCAAATTCCTAGTTTTGGAGCTTGATCCAAGGATTGCCTAATGGACATCGCTATGGCAGTAACGTGGCCGTCATACCATTGTCTCCTGAAGGCCGATGGTCCTTCTAGGCTCACATGTAATTCCAGGGCAGCTATGCACGGCCTGAGTCAAGACTGCAGGTCGGAGTTCTCGAGTCCCCAGTCGGATCCAGGACCCCTTTTTGGGCTAGGAAGCGCCAGCTGCATTTTGCTGTTTCCTAAAGTGGGAGCCTCCTGTCTGGCTTCTTGAGGATTGCACTACCTGACAAAGGCAGACTCTGCTGGGACCCGACAATGTAGGGGACTCCACCGGTGGGCATTGGAGTTGGCACCAGCAGGCTGCTCTGCCACATACACCCCGAAATTGATCGCAGGGTGTTCTGTAGACACTTGGAGCAGTTCCAGGTTTTTAATATTTTTTCTGTAAACAAATTTACACTATATTAGTAAATAAGACATAGCTCACTCTCGACAACTTCATTTCTAAGGGTCCAAGTCCCAGGGAACCCAGTTACCAACGGAGGCTTGAGACCACCCCTCCTGTTGGAGGCTTTGAGCCTGCTCTCTCCAAACAAGAACCAACTCTTGAGGACTCGGGGATGACTCGGCTTTGTGAGTTGGCTGTGATGCGCCTTGTTCTTCAGGAAGCTGGCAAGCTGTTGTGTCTCAAATGGCTTCCCCAGGACCCCAGCCCAGAGCTCACTGCTGATGGACTCACACTTGACACAGACATCCAGCAGTAATACAGTCCTGTGATTCATGAACAAAAGACTGGAAACTGTTGGCTTCCTTTGTATTAGGCTGTGTGTTGATTGTTAATTCCGTTAAAATTGCCTGGAAAACTTCAGTAGAGAGATGCAAGACTCCTCGAAACCGCTCACCAGTTGCTCACCAGTTACAGTCCAGACCAGGGGTGGGGGTGGGTCCTTGCTCAACTTGGTGTGAACATTTCAACCCACCACAGTGGAGGCATAAGGGACTTAGACCTCCGAGGTTAAAGGGAATTGTATGCTCAAATAACATTATTTATAATGCTAAAGCCTTCGGTATTAAAAAAAAAAAAATCGATGGTAAGATCTTGCCAAGGATTTTCCAGCTTCCTGTTTATGGAGAAGAAGAATCACAGTCCTTAAACCGTTCTTCAGATGGGACAATCACCCTCATACAGAATTAGTGTAAATCACAAAACACCTAGAACTGGAGGCGTTGTGATATAAGGCGTCATATTCTAAGATGGGCTTTCTGTCTGTGGAGACCCAAGGAAGGCTTGAGTGTTGTGGATTCTATGCAATGCAGGATCGCTAGACCGCTGTTCTGTCCATGGCACACAATATCACATCTGTTCTGAGGTGATGGTGATGAGGCATTAGGGGATGCTCTGTTGATCTCTCACTCAGAAACACTACAAATGTCAATACAAGAACTGACACAACTTTGCCTTAAAGAGCACCAGACTGGGATTGGCCGTATTGTGTTAATAAGGAAGACTTAGAGTGTTCACTGATGTTTACGATTTTAATATTTCTGAAGGCCATCACAGTGGCCTGGGTATGTGCTGAAAGCCAAACTTTTAAATTTTTTGGTTTTTTTAAACAAAGAAATATTTTAAATAAATCCTATTTCAACACAGAAGTTGTTGAGAACTGTCTCATAGCAAAAGAAAAAAAATCATATTTAAGTTTTCTGTTTTGTGGTCAGTATAGAGAATGGAAGTGTCTTACAGCCTTTGACCTGAAAGCAGTCTGCTGTGGCAATGCCAACGTTACCTTGTGGCGTTGAGCCAAGGGGAGCAAGCTCCAGCACCATCTCAGCTGTCCACGCAGCACAAGTCTATGTCTGGAAGCTGCCGGCTGCTTTTGGAGGAGCTGTGTGGTGTGGCATTTCTGTGGAGCCAACTGACCGGCAAGGATGAAAGAACTCGCAGCCTGGAAGCATAGGTGGATGTTTGTAGATGAGATTCGCCCCCAGAGCCTGGAGTCAGCCTGGCCAGCAGGCACTTCCTCAGCAGACTTCATTGTTACACACCCGACAGACTAGCCCTTTCCCGTCATTTCTCTAAAACTGCTCAGTCAGATGGCAGTGGTGCCCAGGTGGGACAGCCCAGGACTCCATCGTCAGAGTCTAATCCTGTGTTAACATCTCAGGGTACAGAGGGGGATATTCAGATAGGAAGGAGGGCACAATGTTGGAACAAACAGCTATGTGACCTTTTTGTTGTTACTGTAGCAAATACTCCGTTTTCTACTTTCCTTTCTAGTTTTTATTTCATGGTCAATAGTGAAAATTGGAAAGTGTTTTAATGCAGAAAACTCGTAACTGCTGAAGGGCACCGAGGGATAGGATCCAGCGCTCACAGTAAAGACAGTTGTCCTTGAGTGTACGGTTGAGGATAAGGGTACCGGTAAGTGGCACGATCATGTCCAAAGATGGCAGCAGCTGGCCTACAAATACAGTACTCAGCAGTTTCCAGTCGCTTCTGCAGGTCAGCCTGGCTTGTACCACACGCCATGTATCACGTGTGCCATGACAGCCCTGTGGGGACAGCCCCATGAGAATTGGGTCTCACCCTCCTCACTCCCAACCCTGCCATTTGGTTGATGTGCTAGTTTTACCCATCCAGCTAATGGGCGACATTACTTGCCGAAGTCTTAAAAGGTTGCAGGGTCTTGGGCTATCTGTTCAACCTCATCCCCAAGGACAATCTTGGGGAACTTGAACAAGGACAGCCATCCTTTCCAAAATGCAGGTGACTCCTATAGAGCAAATCAGGTGGCCTAAGAAACCAGTCCAGGGATTGCTGACCCTTCCCAGGGTTTCACTAAAAATGTAGGCACCTGTAGTCAACACTTGGCAATATTTTAGAAACTATATACTGTATCGGTAGGCCCAGGGCCAGGGCACTGCTCTGCCACAAGCGGGTAGTGACCCAGCCGTTAGCACAGGTCAGTTCTCATGCACACAGAGGTGTTGGTACCAAGATGGAAACCTTCATAGAATTGGGCATATTTTCTTTTTAGGAATGAAGGACAATTCTCCCATTTTTGAGCCATTCTTTTGTCAATTCTACAAAATTGCATGTAACTTTATAAATATTTTTAAAAGATATAGTTTTGTAAATATTTAATATTCTGCTAATTTGATTTTGAATTGTAAATGTCAAGTATTCTGTTTTTGGGGTTTTTATGTTTTATTATACTTTGTTAAAAAGGAAAAATTGTACATTTTTAGACTGTTTTTATGAGTAAATTTAATGTACGGAAAATAAAAATTAAAAAAAAACTCAACAGTGTTGAGCATTCTCAGATCTTTTGTCATCCTTGCTATCTCTCAAGGTTCCCAGCTTTAAACATTGTTGCAGCGCTCTAGGCCATGGCCTACCCTGCCTTTCCAGGAAGGGGACCTGCTAACAACACTGCAGAGACTGACTTGAGTAGCCACTGAGTGCTGCTGAGGCAGTGCTGTACCTGAAAGGCACCCACCACCCCGAGCAGCTTCCTGGCTGCTGAGGGGACTCTGCAGCGCCTGCTGGTTTCTCTTAAGCTGAAGTTGATGGCAGTGTGCTCCAAGTGCCACATGAGTTCTGGTAGCAAGGCCACATGAGTTCTGGTAGCAAGGCCACCGTGTGTTTCCACAGCATCAGTGTGCACCTGACAGCTGGCAGGACAGTCAGCTATCCAGAGAATTTAAAAGCAGGAGCTGGTGGCAAGGTATTGGCCAAGGAACGGAGGTTACCTCCCCCTCCTCCACTCCTTAAGCAAGGACAGCCCAGGCATACTGCAGGACCCAGTTCCCACGCTGACACCATGAGACTGCACTCAGGACAGGTTCAGTTGTGCCTTTATTAGTGCATCAGAGTATACAGGTGTCCTATAATGGAGGCTGCTCCCTGAGCAGCATTTTTAAAGCAGTATTACAGGAATCCTTACTGATCGCACCATAGTTATAAAAACCAGGGACATGATGACGTACACAACCTACACAAGATGAGCAGTGAGAATTTACAGTGTAAAACAACATTGAAGGTTAGCAAAGACAGCTGCATGCAGGGAGGGTGGGGTGCCTGTGGGGAGCTAGGCTGGGAGGTGGCCATGTTGGCTTCCGTCCATGACAGCAGGCAGCTCTCACCGAGATTCTCAGACCATGAGTGACTGACCAGGGATGGTCTGAGTGTCACAGTGGGCCACATGCAGGTAAGCAGGAAGCAGAGGCTTGCTTTAGTTGGAAGTGGCTATGTCTGTCAAGAGCATGTCTCCTGTTGCTGTTGTCTTCACAGCTGACATGTATATACTGACGTGAAATGGGGAAATCCCAACAGCTGTCAGAACCGCCCTTCCAGAGACAGTTACACACTTAACAAACAGCTGTGAGCCAAGTCCAGAGCGAGTGCATTTGTACTTCCAGTCTACCATTTGACAACTGCATCCTAAGGCCAGCATTGCACACCTGCTTGCTCTCTCCCTGAAGCAGGCATGGACCAGACAAAATTCAAACCAGAAGAAAAACACTTGGCTCTGCAGTCTCTTAAGAAGCTGGACCAAGCAACCCCCGAACAAGGTTAGAACTAGCCTCTGAGCAGTGGTGCCTGTGCTAACATCTAGACAGCAGCTAGTGAGCGTCCCTGCACTGCTGAGGGTGAAATGGTGTGGCTGGGAGTCAGGACCAGAACCTGGACCCAGCTTAGAGCTATATCCTACACACCTGACCTGTTTTGGGCAAAGCCAGAGCCCTCTGGGGATCTCTGCTAGGCAACCTGGGCCGAGGGACTGTTTAGAGGGACTTCTCTCCTGAGTGGAAGCCCTTTTAGAGAAGGCAGCAGGCCCCAGGAAGAGACTGCCCCTGACACCGCTCTTCTAAGTCCCTACTAGGGAGAAAAATGTCAAAATAACTTGGTCTTTTTATTGGCAACTTAGGATGCAAAGTACTTTATTTTTAAACTTCTAAAGTTTGAACACAAGATAGCCTAGTTTAGATGAGTTTCCAAGCTGAATGCATTTGCATGGAGCTCAGTTTCTGGCTGATAAACAGTTCCTAATACCCTGTGTGGGTGCCTACGTTCTGATCTGTGGGTGGTGAGCTGACCAGCGTCCGCTGGTAACGTCCCTTTTTGCCTTGGTAAGGGCTTAACAACCATTAGGCATTGTTGTAGCCTTACACAGCCAGTGCTGTCCCGAACGTCTCCTGGGAGGCATAAACCATGTACAGGAAGCCGTCTTCATCTCTCTCACTCTCGTACACTTCAGAGATGGGCGTGGACACACTCACCATGCTGTGCCCATTCACCAGAAGGAAGAAGGCCTGGTTAGCGTTGAGCTGCAAGCGACGTCTATAGAGAGAGAAGAGCGGGGAAACTCACTGAGATCTGCATACTGTGCACAGAACTTAGGTCCCCCCAAAAGCCCACTGATCAGCAAAACCAAGCATGCCCACAGCCCGCAGTGATGGCTGGGATCAGGGACTGACATTCACATGGTCAGTGTTCACAGCCTCCACCTGACCACAGCCTTCCTGTTGCTACAGCTGTGAGTTCACATCCTCTTAAAACACCCGTTGTGCAGTGTTCCTGACAGTTAGGAGGGCTCAGACTGGGCCCAGCAGCAATCCACCATGCCTAGCAAACTTTACAGAGCCATTGTCCAGTAGGTATGTCAAGTCTTTGGTCCCTCGGATATGAGGTCTTTATGCTAGAGCATATCCACAGCTGACCTGAGATCAGACTGGACACACTTGACTAAACAAGGACATGAAAGCAGTAGGAGGGACTGGCGGGCACTGAGAGAGTTAAAGAAGTATCACTCAAAGAAATAGAAAGAAGTGGCCAGATACCTAATTATCTTGATGAGCTCGCTCATGTTCACGTGATCAGGTACAAGGAACTTGGTCTTGTCGAGGACGGGTAGCTGCTTCTCACCCTTGTATCGCTCTATAATCACCTGCAGAGAGAGGCCACTCAGCAGCGCACACACCACTCTCCACACCGAGCCCTGTACGTCATGCAGTTGCCTTCCTTTGCTTGCCCGTAGCACTCCTGTGACCAGTGCTTGTTCACAGCTCTGCCACTGTCCTTGTGACAAGGCCACCAGGCACCTCTCTGTTGTCTGAACTGTGATAGGATTAAAGATGCATGCCATACCCAGCTACTGTTTCACATTGTAGCCCAGGATGTCCTTAACTCAGGGCTCTCCACCTGAGTCAGCCTCCTATACTAGAATTATAAACATGAGCCTCATACCCAGCAATATATTCAGCCCAAGTTTTATGGATCAAATGGTTGTGAGCTGCCATGTGGGTGCTGGGAATCAAACCCAGGTCCTCTGTGAGAGCAACAAGTGCTCTAAGCCACTGAGCCCTCTCTCTAGCCCACAAAATAATTTTTAAGAAATGTTAAAAGCAGCCGGGTGGTGGTGGCGCACGCCTTTAATCCTAGCACTTGGGAGGCAGAGGCAGGTGGATTTCTGAGTTCAAGGCCAGCCTGGTCTACAGAGTGAGTTCCAGGACAGCCAGGACTATACAGTGAAAACCCTGTCTCAAAAAAACAAAAACAAACAAACCAAAGAAATATTAAAAGCAGCCTGCTCTTTCAGAGGTCCTGAGTTCAATTCCCAGCAACCACATGGTGACTCACAACCATCTGTAATGGGATCTGATGCCCTCTTCTGGTGTGTCTGAAGGCAGCTACAGTGTACTCATATGCATAAAATAAATCTTTAAAAACCCTACACCAATAAACAAATCTTAACCAAAATAATCCCAGGATCTGGAGGCTCAGGAAGTGAATTCAAGACTAACCTGGATGAGACCAGTCTCAAAATCAAAACCAAAACAAAACATTGCTACAAGTCTGGGCATTAATGGGCCTGAGAACATCAGTACACCATGGTTTCCAGGTGCCCAGTCACAGCATGGCAGAAGAGGGACACTGCCACTTCCAAAGGGAAAGTGCTTGCCTCTACATGTGGGTCCTTGAAAGGCAGTCTAGGACTAGAGAGATGGCTCAGCGGGTAAGAGCACTGACTGCTCTTCCAAAGACCCTGTGTTCAATTCCCAGCAACCACATGGTGGCTCACAACCATCTGTAATGAGATCTGATGCCCTCCTCTGGTGTGTCTGAAGACAGCAACAATGAACTCACATACATAAAATAAATCTTTAAAAAAGGGGTGGGGAGGGGAAGGCAGTCTAAAGCTGCCATCCCCATTCCTGGCAAGACTGAAAGCTTCATCTTGTGGGCTGCTTGGAAGCACCCACAGGGAATGCCAGCTATGGGTGCTACACACCTGGGGTTTCCAGGCAAGACTCTACAAGGAGAGCAGAGCAGAGCAGAGCAGGAGTATAGGTAGTTCAAGGTACTCTTGCAGAACGCCAGAGCTTGGGGACAGTAGAGGGCTGTCCCTGTCACCTTTCCTTGCTCACTGTCCTGAGACAGGCTGTGAGCAGGTTCTAATCCCATGTTGGGAAACTCCAATGACACGTCATCCACTCCCTAACTTCTGCTTTATTCTCTAGTAGAAGACAGATTGGCTGTTCTAAAATAGGTCTCTGTCCACGAGGTTTGCAGCCTGGACGGACTGGGAGCCACCACTGTGGCTACCCTGTTTTCAACGAGCCCGGCTCTCTCGATTGCTTGGAGTCATGAGCTGAAGATTGCAGCTGAGTTTCTGCAAAGATCCCCTAGCTACTGTAGGAGCCACTCACTGGCTGTGCTGAGACCACAGCTCACAGGAAGCCGTGTGCAAATCCTGGCAGGCTCAGGCAACTGCGCTTCCTACAAGTAGGTCGGGCAAGCACTCCAAAAGGAAGGACTGTTTCAGTCTAGGAAAAACTACTCCCAGGACCGGGCAGGAAGCACACTCCCAGGAAACCCCACCCCCAGGTGAAGACAGACTTGGAAATGTCCAGCCAGTTCAGAACAGCATGCCTACCCCTCCATCCCCACAGCAAGAGTCTCAGCCCCTTCCCTTAACAATACTCCTTGGTACATACAAGGAATGGTACAAGGGCTATGGAGGAAACTGCACAGACACATGCATGCAGGACACACTTCTGCTATGAAAGAGGCCCAATACCAGAATCCCTCCCAGAATGTGGGGACAGGCTGGAGAATAGCCATTTTAAGCAGTGCCCCGTCCATGCCTGCCTCTGCATGCAGTTCTGTGTAAGGTCTAGAACCATGGCACATGATATCCAGGGTGCTGAAGGCCAACTCAGTCCTTCGTTCTCTCCTATAAAGCAGTCATGCCACCACTGACTTCCACAGGAGTCATCCTTGTTTCCTTAGTGATGGCTGGAGTGCAGTTCAGTTGAAAGCTGGGGCCCGGGCTTTAATCCCTGGCACCAGAGAAAAATCAAAACAGTATGGGCCACCTGCCCCTTTCTCCTTTGAAATGCTCAAGAGCAGCAAGGAGGCATGTGGTTAGTAGGCTCACAAAGCCTGAGTTCAAGGGCTCCTGGGGGCTCTAATGGGGTTAGGGGTCCCCTCTTGCCCAGAAGCATCACAGATGCAGGAGAACCTACTGGGATCTTGGTGGGGTGCTGCTCTCGGATGAGCCGGACATCTTCCACTCTTTGTTCTGCAAGAAAGAGACACGATGACATCAGGGGCCATGCTGCCAGGGTCTGCTGGGACTGTCTGTGCTGAGGTAGTCGGTGGAGCCTACTACCAACATGGTCCAGGGGGTAAAGCCCCCATTGCAAGGGGCTACAAACCCAGATGGACAGCCACAGAGAACAGGGTACCTGTGTAACCTGGGGAGGGTAGGTGTCTCTCCATCTCTTCCCTGATGACTCCTATCATCACGGTGAAGCTTTGTTAATTTTTCAACCCTGGTAAACCAGGTACCAACCAATGCCGTTTCTGCTGAGTACTTCCAGCTAAGGAAAGGGAGGCTTCCTTTTCTGAGATGGTTGATGTATCCCAGGCTGGCCTCAACTCAGACTCTTGTCTGAGTCTTCGGAGTAGTGAAATTACAGCTGTGCACCTGGGCTAGTGTAAAACACTCTCTTAACCCCCCCCCCCCCCCCCCCCCCCCCCCAAAAAAACAAAAAACAAAAAAAAAAAAAAAAACCCAAACCCCATAAAGTCTATCGCTGAGTACTTTTCTGAGAGCATCTCTCTCCACTGCTTGCCTTTTGTGATAGGCTCTCCTTTCCACAGCTTGGCCTGGAACTCAGGTAGCTAAGGATGGCCTTGAAGTCCTCCCGAGGGCTGGGAGGTCTTGGGCCAGTCTTATCTTCATTTTTCAACACTGCACCAAGCTTTCTGCACTGCAGGGTGCGAGTAGCTGGCCTCTCTGTACCATTTCTCCATCACCCCACAGATGGGATGGGGCCATCTACACACTCGCCTTCCTGCCACTTCCCTGAAGTGCCCTCCATTGTGTGCCTGCTGGCTACTCCAGGGTTTAGTCAGTGCACTGAGCTCATTCTAGCAAATAAACAGCCACACACCTGGCACACTCCACACTTCCGGAGGAGCTTCAGAGATGGCTCAGTAGTTCAGAGCAGCTTCTCTCCAAGAGGACACAGGCTCAGCTCCCACCACCCACAGCGGCTCACAGTCATCTTTAACTCCCTTTTGTGGCATCCATGGACACAAGGCATGCACATGGTGCAAACATATATGTAGGCCCATACAGATAAAGTAAACATTAAAAGGTTAAATGCACAGCACCTAAAACCCAGCTTGGCAAGCTCTAGGCCAACTTAGGCTACAGAATAAAACTTGCCAGGCACATGCCAGTACTTAATCCCAGCACAGCACCCGGGTTCCCATCTGAGCTTGAGGCCAGCCTGATCAGAGCTACATAGAGACACCCTGTCTCAAACAAACAACAGCCAGGCACAATGGCACGGCACACCTTTAATCCCAGCACGCTGGAGGCAGACTCAAAGAAAGCTGTAAATTCAAGGCCAGCCCAGCTCAGGCTACACAACGAGACCCTGTTTAAATCAACCCTTATCCTAGCATGTGGTGAGATGGGAGCAGGGTCAGACCTCTAAGGGCAGAAACAGTTTAACACTGGTAAGAGGAGACATGCTTTCAAATCCCAGCAACCACATGGTGGCTCACAACCATCCGTAACCGAGATCTGACACTTCTTCTGGTGTGTCTGAAGACAGCTACAGTGTGCTTGCATATAATAAATCTATTAAAAAAAAAAAAAGGAGGCACGCAGGCTGCATGCAGGGCTCCACCAGAACTACAATGTCATTCTGATTTGTCCCAAAGGGTAAGACTTTTACTAAAGCAAACAAGGGCACATACTGATGGCCTATAGGACCCAGGGCCTATAGCCCTGGCTGGCTGCAGGGCCAGGGAACTCGGAGGAGGCCTGCAAGAGCAGAGACACTCTAGGGGCGGGCTGGTGACCTTTTTAAGACCGACAGCTTGAACTGAAGACCGGCTCTTTAACTGTAATGAGTACTCATCATGTCTCTCTGAACACACTGGGCCAAGCAATCAGAGACAACTTCAGCAACTCCTCGTCCCACAAGAGCCCCCCCATCCAGGCTTGTACAGAAGATGACTAATGACCAAGTAAATGCCACAACGTGTCAGGGACCCGCTGAAGTGGCCCAGCAAGGTCCAAGCCTACGATCCTTTCCTTCAACCTCTGGAAACTAGGAGTTCCAAGAGCAGACATGCTGAGAGCTCAAATCTAAAGATGGGCTGTTTCATTAGCACTCTGGAAGAGCAAACGCTACCCCCAGCCCCGAGTGGCAGCTTAAATACCTGAAGCTACCTAGGTGTGTTGTTTTGAGAGGGAGGGTCTCACTGTTTAGACCAGGCCGGCTTGCCTCTTCCTCTCCAATGCTGGGATTAAAGGTGTGGACCACCACACCCGGCATCTACTTAAGATTGATGGGAAGCCTGCTCTCCCCGGGGCTATTTATTTTGGCTAAGAAAACAAACTTCTCTGCAGATACTCAGTTCCCCGGAGTTTAGGACCATTCTGGGTGGGGGTAGGGTAGAGCAAACACTGGATCACCCCAGAAAAACTCAGTGGAACCACTTGAGAAGAAATCACTTGATCACTTCTAAACTTGGAGATTGGGCACGCCCTTCTAAGAACCTGCAAGCCTACACAGCCTCCTGGTTGCTTCGTCTCCTTCCTGACAGCACTGGGGATGATCCTACTTACTGGAAGTATAAGAATTTATTATGACAGCTAATGGGACTCTGCCACTAGGCGGATCCTGAGTTACACCGCCCTAGGCCCCACCCAGGTGCTTCAGCTACAAAGGGTTGGTTTGGGGTGAGCCCTAAATCCATCTACTCAGTGTAAGCATCCCCTAAGTCTGGATATTGGAAACTCGAGAGCTCCAATCTAAATCCCTCCAAACTCGTTGGAAAGGAGCAAGACCGATCCTGGCCTCCTCAACGAGGCCGCTCTAAACATCTGTGAGGCAAATCTCTAAACAGTCAGTGCCCACCAGTTTAGGACCAATAAAGTTAAAAGCAAAGGAAAGCAGCAGCCATCAGATGCCCGCGCTTTCTTTCTTCAGAATAGTAGGGGTAGGGAGAGAGAAAAGGCAATCTAGAGAAAAACATCGCAAGCCAGGTGGGGCTTTGGAGATATTATCCTCGGCCACTCTGGAGACCCGCGTCCTAGCAAAAGTGCATGCCTCATTTTTCCCAGCCCACACTCCTTTCTTGAGGACTGTACCAGAATAACTTAAGATCACTACACGCAAACAAAACAGCTGTTACCTTTCCGTTATGAGACAAAGGCCACCTCTCCTACACACACATCCCCAGACGACTGCGGGAGCAGAGGCGGCTGGGTGCTGCCCCGGAGCTCGCGGGGCGCCCGGACCTGGGGCCCACTAAGGACACAGCCGATCACGCCGCGTCTGCGGTACCCTCCGCCACCGGGGTCGGGTCTCCAGTCCCGTAGGGGATGCCGAGTCCACTGGCGACCGAAGGCCAAGGCGACGCTGCGCGCCCGGGCTACCCCGGGGACTGAACCGCCGGAGACCGAGACTCCCACCGGCCCCGTCGCTCCGGGCCCCACCGGGTCCCAGCCCTGCCGCGTCCCGGCCCCGCAAGACACTATCAGCGTCCGGGACCTCCACCCCTCCCGGCACCCGGATCTCCCACCCAGGGCCCGAGGCGCGCACCAAAGCTCCGGCGCTGCTTGAAGGTCTTCTCGGACGGCATGGCGCGCGAGGGTCCCAGGTCAGACGATCTGGCTCCCGCGACGATCACTTCCCTTGTGTGTCTCTCAGCCCGCAGCCGAGTCAGGTGACTCGCGGCGCGTCAGCGAGGGTGGGGCCGAGGGCGGCCTTGAGAGCGGCCATAACAAGCGTGGCGGAAGCTCGGCGCCGCGCAAACGTGCAAGCGCCCAAGAATTGGTCCTTCGCCTGCGCCAGCTGTGCTGGGCACTCGCGGGGCGAACGTGTGTTAACTGTCTCCCTGGCTCAGGCCCTGGTACGGTGGGGCCCTGCAGACCTCATTCCCCTTTCAGTCCTTGCATGGCTCAGCTGGTGTTCCAATGCCCGCTCCCTTGCCGCTGTATTTGACATTCCTAAATTTACTCCCCCCCACCCCCTTCCCGAGGAAAAAAAACAAAAAAAAAACTGAAAAACAAAACAAAACAAAACAAAATGACTTGTGGCTGGGCGGTGGTGGTGCACGCCTTTAATCCCAGCACTTGGGAGGCAGAGGCAGGCGGATTTCTGAGTTCGAGGCCAGCCTGGTCTTCTACAGAGTGAGCTCCAGGACAGCCAAGGCTACACAAGAGAAACCCTGTCTGGAAAAGGAAAAAAAAAAATGACTTGTGGTCTCGCCTGCTAAATCTTTACAATTATGACTCCAAGACGTCTGGAGACTTATGGTTGGATCTGATCCTGTGGCTACAAGGATTTACGCCTAAATCGAACTCGCGGAGAAGCAAAGTCTGAGGAACTGACTTGTCACTGGAGGGCAAGATCCATGACAATTGATCAATTCTAGCAAAAAGAAAGAGGACGACCCCACCTACTGTCCAGCTTTCCTTTTCCCTTCCTATAAAAGCCCTTTTGTGTATCTGAGCTGCTGAGTGTGTAATTTGAGGGGCAGGGCTCACCTAGACTTCCCAGGGTGCTAGCCCACGTGTACCCTCATTTCCTTCCCACCACTTCTCATTTTTTTTTTTTTTTTTTTTTTTTTTTTTTTTTGGTGAGTGAGCAATAAGACTATGTCCAGGAACTCCAGCAGAGGCCTGATCCAGGCGGGATCCACCTTGGAAAGCCCCAGAGAAGAGTTCTGTCTGGAGACCTTTATCTCAGCTGTCCCTTCACAGACAGATCCTTCTACCTCAGGTGACCCCTGGATAGCTTTATCACAGGCGTGTCCTCACTTTGACTCCTGCAGAGCCTGGGCCTGCCCACTCCACAGCCATAGCTGATTACAGGTTAGGACGGGTTTCAGTCTCCATGGGGCAAAGCTGATGGTCCGTCAGCCTTAGTTTAGCACTTTCTCTGAGCCTCAGGCTGCCAGTGAGGCCAGGCTGCCTCCCATCTCCCACCTTGTAGGAGCAGGTGACAGGTCTGGAGTTCTAACCAACGAGGTTGGGCAGCCACCCTACCCCCACCCGCCCCCAGTGATGCCACATATGAGCCAGTTTTGTGTCCCTGCAGATCTACCACCTGACACTATACTGTCCCCACAGCACAGACTCCCTCCTTTAAGTGGATCTTCTTCTACATCTATGTGGACAGGAAAAGTTCAAAACCCGCTACTGAGTGAATCCAGAGGGCTGATTTACCTTTGTTTGTTTGTTTGTTATTCGCCTGAGGGCTGTTGTCTTGTACCAAGCTTCTGGCCTGAGGTGCTCGCCTGAGGTGCAAGAGACTAGGCTAAACCCTGTGTTGAGGCCAGCCTGGTCTACAAAGTGAGTTCCAAGACAATCAGGGCTATACAGAGAAACCCTGTCTTGAAAAAAACAAAAACAAAAAACAAAAGGAGAAAAAGACAGACAGACAGACAGACAGACACTAGGCTAAAATTCAAAATGGAAGCCAGACCTGGTGGCACAAGGCATGTCATCCTCGCACACTGGAGGCTGAAGCGAGACTATCAAAAGTTCAAGACCATGGTGCCTAGGCCTTTAGTCTCAGCGCCCAGAAGGGAGATGCAGTCTGGTTTGTTCTACACAGCAAATTCCTACTTCGTGAGAACCTGTCTCACAAGGAGGGGAGGGGTGACCATCGTGGGACTGGTGGGATGGTCCAGTGGTTAAGAACACTGGCTGCTCTAGTTGATGACCTGGATTTGGTTCTCAGAATCCACATGGCAGCTCAACTGTAACTCCAGCTCTGGGGGATCTGACATCCTCTTCTGGCCTCCTGGCACCCACACGGTACATATGCATACATACAGGCAAACACTCAAACACAAGAAATAAAAATCTTCTTAAAAAAACAAAACAAAACAAAAAACAAAGTCCAACGTTACCCTCAGATACCTGATAACTCCCAAATCTCTCCCTTTGAGACAGGGTTTCTCGGTGAAACCCCGACTGTCCTTGAAGTCTCTCTGTAGACCTGTTTTGCCTCCTGAGTGCTGGAATTAAAAGTGTGAGCGACCCCACCCATAGTAACCCTATCTCAAAAGATAAAAAATAAAATGTTGCCCGGCTGTGGTGGCACACGCCTTTAATCCCAGCACTTAGGAGGCAGAGGCAGGTGGATTTCTGAGTTTGAGGCCAGCCTGGTCTACAGAGTGAGTTCCAGGAAAGCCAGGGCTATACAGAGAAACCTGGTCTCGAAAAAACAACAAAAAGTTTGATCCATGCATAAATTAAAACTGGGACAAGCTGGGTGTCGTGGCCCACACCCTTAACCCAGCGCCTGGGGTGCAGAAGGCAGATCTAGCCTATTTATAAGTTCCAGGATAGCCAGAGTTTTACAGTGAGACCCTATTTAATAAGTTTCAAACAAAACAACCCCTCAAACAAACTGACAGACAGATAAACAAGCAGACAAAACTAGGGTCTGCTGAACCATGTCTCCCAGCAGACTCTTCAGCTAGCTCAGCAGTCTCTTCTGCCTTTAACAGTTTCTGAGATAGTCTGATGTCACTCAGTTTTCTTTCTTTCTTCCTTCCTGCTTTCTTTTTTTCTTTTTTCTTTTTATTTTTTTGGTTTTTCGAGACACAGTTTCCCTGTATAGGCCTGGCTGTCCTGGAACTCACTTTGTAGACCAGGCTGACCTCGAACTCAGAAATCCACCTGCTTTTGCCACCCAAGTGCTGGGATTAAAGGCGTGCGCCATTACTGCCTGGCCAAACTGCTCATTCTGGAGCTCAGGCAGTGGCGCTTTAAAAGTTCCCACCCCATACTAGTAGATCAGTGACAACTAGAGACCGATGCTCGTCCCCAACGGAGGGGCCTGGCTCCATTCAGGAACGCGGAGAGCCAGAACAACGGAAGCCGGGCGGTCACTTCCGGCCGCAGCGCAGACCCGAGGAGCCACACTCAACATGGAGAACACAGGGCGCCGAGCGTGCTCAGGGCTGTCGGGCCTGCGCACGACCTGCCCCGCCCCCACCTATTTTTGATTGGAAGAAGCCGTCTGTCAGGTTTATTGTCTGGGAAACTATTGGCCAGCTGTGCAGTCAATCTCCGCGTCACCTGCTCTTCAGAACAAGTAAACAAGAATTGCTCAAGATCGTTGAGGGGAGCGGGGCAGCTTGTTCCCCGGGGATAGCGGCCTCGGGGCCGCCCGGTCGGGGCTTCGGCGTCGTCAGGTCCATACACTCCGCGGGGCCCTTCAGGCTAGCAAGATAGCTGCTCTTCGGTCCCATCCCGGAGCCTGGTGCAGGGCTTTTCCGCACTTGTACCACACCGCTTGTGCATCTGACACAAGTGGGCAAATAGACACTTTTTTTCACTATGTTTTTATTTATTCCAAAAGTCTCATACTGTAGACCACGTTGATCTCGAACTTGCCTCTCTCCTGCTACTTCAGCCTTCTGGGTGCTGAGATTGCAGGCGTGAGCCACCATGATTACCCAAAATCGACACTTGTTTTTTGAGACTGGGTTTCAAGCACCGTAGGTTTGACTTCCAACTTCAATCTAGTCAAGGGTGAGCTCCTGATTCATCAGTCCCCAGCTGCCAAGTCCTGGGATTGCATCTGTCACACACCACACACAAAACTACTTGATACTATTCTCAAGATCTTCAGAGACAACCCACTGAAAAATACACTGTTCTATTTTCCTGTTTCCTGTCACTAACACATCAACATTGCAAGCTCTGTTAGCTCTTCTGTGTAGTTTTGTTGCTTTTAGTAGGAATGCAAGGCTGCAAGAGTATCTTGGTGCAAAAGAACGCACCAATCTGGAGACTACCTGTGGCCACCGGTGGGGTCTCCTGATTCCCTGTGTCTGGTGGTGGGCAGCTAACTGTATATACAACCTTGCATCCCTGCGTTCTACCCTTCCGATGCACCCTTCCCTTATTTTTCCCTCTCCTTTCCTTTTGGGGTCTCCCTCCTCTTCAGGGGTCCTTCTCTGCTTTTATGTCCTAGAAAACACACACACATATATTAAAACCTAGGGTCCAATTGTGAGAGAAAATACGGAGTATTCATCTATCTGATTCTAGCTTACAACATTTAGTAGAATTTCCTCCAGTTCCATCATTTTTCTAGCAGGCGCCATAATTTCATTAATCTTTGTAGCTAAACAGAACTCCATTGTGTATGTGTGCATTTTCTACACCCGATCCTCAGTTTCCATATTAGGGCTGTTGTGAACAGAGCTATAGTGAACAGGGTGTGTGAGTGTTTCTGTGGCATGTGGACTCAGAAGTCTGCATCTAGGAGTGTCTTAGCTACAGACAGTTCTGCTTTTAGATTTTTCAGGGAGCTGGATACTGATTTTCATAGCATCCAATTTCCATTTCCAATATTCCTGTGCAGAGTGCCACCGTTTCTTTGAAATGCCCCAATTTTTATCTGAAGGTTTATACAAAGAACTTGGTTATATGTAATAGAGATATATAAATTTTATGTACTACTTAATCTTCACTTGTGCATATCAAATGCTAGACCAAAACAGAGTGTGTTTGTGCACACTCATCCGCATCCCACGCTGCCCTGGAAGCCTGAGTTGGCTTTCCCAAAACACCACTTTCAGGATTGCATCACCCTCCATGGTCCTGGCTCTGGCTCCTGTTTCATTTTCTGCTCAGATTCCGATCTGGCCTCTCTGTCTGCTCAGTCCCTGCTTCCTGGCAGGCAAGTCTTAGCTGTCCTAAATTTGGTGTGTGCCTAGTACTAGCTTACTTCACCAAGTTAGTTCTTAGCAAGTACCTGACTCTTCTTTCCAGAACATTCTACCTCCTGTGTTTTTCTCCTAACTTCCCTTCTTTATATGTGTATATATTTTCTATACTCTTTGTAATTCCCTCTCTCTCTCCTCTCTCTCCTCTCTCTCTCTTTCTAACAGGGTGTACTGGCTAGAGTCCTCAGAGAGGAAGGAGCCTCAGTTGAGAAAATGTTACCATAATATCCAGCTGTAAGGCATTTTCTCAGTTAGTGATCAATGAGGGAGGGCCCAGCCCATTGTGGGTGGTGCTATTCCTTGGAGCAAGCCCCAAAGCATCCTCCCAACATGGCCTCTGCATCAGCTCCAGCCTCCAGGATCCTGCCTTTCTCCTGTCCTGACTTCCTCCGATAGTGAACTAAGATCTGGAAGTGTACACTGAATAAACCCTTTCTTTCCCAACTTTTTGGCCTTGGCATTTTGTCAAAGTAATAGAAACCCTGACCAAGACCCAGGGTTTCACTAGATAGATCTGGCTGGAACTGGTCACTATGTAGATCAGGTTGACTTTGACCCCAAAGAGATCCACCTGCCTCTGCCTAGGGAGTGTTGGAACTAAAGATGTGGCTACTGCAGAGGCCTGAACGACAGATTTTTATCAACAGATCAACATATTTAAGGTTCGATGCTGGGGATTGAATTCAAGGTCTATGCACTGCTGTAATCACAAATCACAAATGCTGCTTCCACAGCATTTTTCTTAGAATGCTTTTTCTGAGCATTCTAAGAAAATCCAGTTTCTTGCTGAGCACAAGCATCTCTACTGGCTGACTTGCAGAGTTGTATGTTACATACATCTGGTTTACCACTTATCTTGTTTGCTTGTTTACAGTTCTGCCGAAATTCTTACAGATTTCTTTCTTTCTTTTTTTCTTTTTTCTTTTTTTTCTTTTTAGTTTTTTGAGACAGGGTTTCTCTGTGTAGCCCTGGCTGTCCTGGAACTTACTCTGTAGACCAGGCTGGCCTCGAACTCAGAAATCCGCCTGCCTCTGTTTCCCAAGTGCTGGGACTAAAGCCGTGCGCCACCACTACTTGGCTAGATATTTTCTTTATTTACATGCCATATGATATCTCCTTTCCCAGTTTCCCCTCTGAAAAAATAAAAATAAAAATAAAAACAAGCCGGGCGGGTGCTGGTGCACACCTTTAATCCCAGCACTTGGGAGGCAGAGGCAGGCGAATTTTTGAGTTCAAGGCCAGCCTGGTCTACAGAGTGAGTTCCAGGACAGCCAGGGCTACACAGAGAAACCCTGTCTTGAAAAAAACAAAAACAAACCCACACACAAAAGCCAATCAACTAAACAAAAAGAATAGTGTTCAATGTCTGGGAAAATGAAGGGAAGTGGGCAGCTGGGATGGAGCCTGGACAAGCTTCTCCACCCACTCCTGCCCCTGCCCCCCTCCTCCCCCTGCACAGTTTTTGGTTTTTGGTCTTTCAACCTTAGCTAAGCCTACACTTTAATGTTAACCTTGTCTCTTCCACTGGGCTAGGATTACCAGAGTGTCATGGCAGTTTTGTTTTTGATTTGCCATAGACCAAGATGTAAACAAAGCAAGTGTCATACTCTGGAATGGAAGCACGTGCCCTCTGGAGCTGTAGTGCACAGCCTAGTCTGTCTAGTCTGCCAGCTGCAAAGGTTGCTGATGCAACCACCAGTACCTTCTGTCTTCATCCTCGTTCTTCAGTATGACACCTTGTTTGTTTTTATTTCACAGGCTTAGAGGAGAGTCAACACACATCTGCTTGCCACATCCAAACGGTGTTTATAATAAACCATAACCTTTGCTCTGGCATAGTATATCCTCTGAAGGATAACATGGGATGCTTCATAGATGGGGGGGGGGTTGATGCTGGGGAGAAGAGTGTGGGGTCCCCACAGATTGGGAACGTGTTTTCCAGGGGACACCCCTGCTCCCCCCGCCCCAATCCAGTGAGGAGGTGCACCAGAATGGAGGTGAGACAGAAGCTAGGGCTAGAATGTGAGAAATGTGACCTGGGCAGGAGTCAGTGAGGTCAGGGAGTCAGGGAATACCTTCCAGCGAGTGAGCAACAAGGAACTCAATGACATTTTGTTTACGTTACCAGGCAAGGGAACAGTGAGCATCAGCATACACACACACACACACACACACCCTCTCCCTGTTGTTCAGTGAAGGCTGATTGACAGCCATGGATGATATGGATGATAGAGCAGAGGTGTTCATCTTGGAGCAGATAGTCCAGGGTCCCAGACATATCCACAAGGAGCTTACCCTCCCTATGGGCAGGTACGCGGCAACAAGAGGGAGTGTGTGCTCAGCTATGCTTTTACAAGATGTTAATATTATCAGGTAATTTAAGTCTTTTTTTTTTTTTTTTTTTTTTAACATGAAATCTTGCCACGTAGCTTGGGCTGTCCTGAAAAGTCCCCATCCTCCTGACTCATCTTCCTAAGGTCTACGATTACAGGCCACCAAGTGGAGCCTTTGCTTAATGTTATTGTTAATCAATCAAGGGATGAATTAGGTAATATCTGTTTGCTGGTTGTGATAATTTACTGAGTGGACTGCTGGGGGGGGGGGGGGGGCGGGGCACAGGGTCTTAAGTAACCCGGGCTGGCCACAAAGAGTGATCTTGCAATTCTGATCCTCCTGCCTCGATCCCCCACTCCCAAGTTGGGATTAGAGACCACCACGCAAACGGCTAATTTTAATAATAAAGACTAGGCGATATTGTTATATAGGGTCATGAAGGGCAGAGCTGCGGAGGATACGTCAGACTACTTCTTTCCTGAGAAAGAAGTTTCTAGATGCCTTGTGCTGCGCGGGGAAACATGAGCTGGAGAGCAGGTTGGGGACACCAGGAACTAACACCTCACTGAGCACCAGATCTTTTCTTTGCAATCAAGGGAGCAACGGTGGCAAGTTAAGTTTAGATGTAGTGTTGCTAGGCGACGTTAGCTTTGGTTTGTGGTTTTCCTTACCAGATTTTGTTCACGGCGAGGCCACCACCTGTGCAAAGGCCCTGGCAGCGCAGCGCGTGCCACGGAGCCTCGTTAGCGCAGTAGGTAGCGCGTCAGTCTCATAATCTGAAGGTCGTGAGTTCGATCCTCACACGGGGCATCCTGCACCCTTTTCTTGCTTAAGGCAAAACTCCTTCGTTCTTTGCAGCAAACGGGGTCAGAGGTGGAACTTGTGGGAGGGCTGTGGTTTTGCTAGGGGCGGGGCTTCCCGGAGCTAAACCCTGCGACCCTCTTTTAGTGAGCAGCTGGGCGTCTCGGTTTCCGCTCTGGGGGCGGAGCCTGGAAATAGGGTGTGGCGCCATACAAGGGTGTGGGCCTAAGAGAAGGCGTGACCACACGCAAGGGGGCTTACTGCTCAAGGGGCGGGGCGAAGCGTCTAGGTGGGGTTGAAGGGTGTGGGCGCGTCTAGGGGCGTGACCTCCCTCCCTCTAGGGGCGAATCTTTGAGGGGTGTGAGGGGTGGGGTGGGTCAGAGGGCGGGTCCACGCTTGGGGTGGAGCTTGAGGCTTCAGCCAGCCCGACTACCGCCTCCTCTCCGCCTGCGCAGAGCGTCTTGCGTGCGCGCTCGCGTGCGCGCGTCCACGGTGGTGACGGGCATGGCGGTGTGTGCTCGGCTCTGCGGAGTGGGCCCCGCGCGTGGGTGCCGGCGGCGCCAGCAGCGCCGCGGCCCGGCCGAGACTGCGGCGGCGGACAGTGAGGCGGACACGGACCCCGAGGAGGAGCGCATCGAAGCGGGACCGGCGCGTTGTTCTCTGCTGGAGCTTCCGCCCGAGCTGCTAGTGGAGATCTTCGCGTCGCTGCCGGGCACTGACCTGCCCAGCCTGGCGCAGGTCTGCAGCAGGTTCCGTCGCATCCTGCACACGGACACCATCTGGAGACGGCGCTGCCGCGAGGGTGAGCAGGTGCATCCCCTATCACGGTCACTCGGCCGAGGCAGGAGCATGGTGCGGAGTTCCAAACCAGGCCTGCTGCAGAGGGAGAGAACCAGACAGTTAGCAGGCCTGGGCTGCAGCGTGAGACCCTGTCTTAGAAATCCAGACAGTCAAAAGGCCTGGGCTGCAGAGTGAGATCCTGTTTTTAAAAATCCCAGTCCCTGGCCCCCCAAAACCAAACCTACAGCCCACCCTCCCGGTGCAGGAAGAATGAGGACGCAAAGCGGTCACAATCCCATTTGGAAGGCCTTTCGTCCATATACACACAGCACGATACTCAGCCTAAGTCGGTGTGTGTCCTGGAGCCTTGCTGGTGAAGGGGACTTCAGGGGTTTCCACTGCCTGCATGCCACACAGGCTAGTGGTGGGACTGTGGGCTTCGGCCTTTTCTGTCTTTCTGCATTTTGTAGAAATCCAAGGGATTTACATCTATCTCCTGGAAACCTCTGGGGTGGTTCATCTTCGTGGGCCTGCACTTCCCCAAGTGGGATTGTGGGATGGCAGGCTGTGTGAGAAGAGGTTTCCCCAGGTCCTCCCTGTAGCAGGGTTCTTGTGTAATTTCACGGTTGACATCAGAGTTCTGGCTTGTCTCCACTTACCCACTGTGGGGAGTTGGGGTAATCTTACCCCAAATCTGAGTGGGAGCATTTGGTGGCAGTGCCCTTCCTGAGGGGCAACTTGGGTCAGGGCTTTATAGGAAGTATGCAAAGCCCTCAGTCCTGAACATAGCTGTTTGGTATGTCTTTTGGCCCATGTGTAATGTCCTGTTTGTCTTTTGTGTTATTTTCTTTTGTGAAAATTCTCAGTAGTAACCTTTAGTTGCATAGGATAGGTGAAGTTTGTTTTCAGCTTCTCTCTGAGCACTGTCTTTTCTTTTTACAAATTACTCTTGTTTATTATTTGTGTGTGTGTGTGTGTGTGTGAGAGAGAGAGAGAGAGAGAGAGAGAGAGGGGCATGCATGCATGCATGTCTGTGGAGTTTGGAGGACATCTGTTTCTTCTATGGCAGTGATTCCCAACCTTCCTAATGCCACAACCCTTTAATACAGTTCCTCATGCTGTGGTGACCCTCCCCCCCCAACCATACAATTATTTTGTTGCTACTTCATAACTGTAATTTTGCTACTGTTAGGAATGGTAATGTAAGTATCTATGGTTTCCAGTGGCCTTCGATGCCTCTGTGAAAGGGTCACTCAACCCCCAGTAGGTCCTCACTCAGGTTCTCAAGGCACAGGTTGAGAACTTCTCTATGGGATCAGGGGATGGAGCTCAGGTTGTTGGCCTGTGAAGCAAGGGCTTTCTTTAACCTGCCAAGCTGACTGGTGTTCACCCGATGCTTAGTGTGTGTACCTGTGACACTTCAGAGTGCTCTCCATTGGCCTGCTGGGTCTGTGCTGATCTTGGGGGAATTATAGGGGGTCTGGTCATTGCTAAGACCAGGATCACAGACTTCTGTGAAACTAGAGATTTCAAAGGGGTGTTCCAGCCATGCTAACTGAACTGGAGCTTGGGACACACTCTTGAGAGTCGTGAACAGAAATTTATAGAGTCCCGTTGCCAGTGTGGAAAGCAGTGGGCAGCTTGGGGAGAGCCTATTCTAGCCCCCTCTTCCACTGCTGCAGCTCTCGACAGTTTAGTGGGACTTCAGAACCATGACTAGAGAGCACATCATCTCACCTACACCAGAATTCCAGTTTCCAGTTTTGAGAAATTAAAGACTTGGGATCCAAAAGGCTGCAAAGTATTGGTGTTATAGGTGTGAACCACCACACCTAGCATTAAAGAAGATTATTATATTTTTATATGTGTGTGTGTGTGTGTGTGTGTGTGTTTGTGTGTGTATGTATGCATGAGGTTGCAGTTACTGGCTCCAGAAGAGGGGCATAAAATCCCCTAGAACTAGAGTTGGAAATGGTTGTGAACCATCCCTCTGTGGATGCTGGGAACCAAACTCAGTCCCCCATGAGAGCAGTTTGTGCTCTTAACAGCTGAGCAATCTCTTTAGCCCTCATCCTGCATTTTTTTCCCATTGGTCTTTGGTTTCATTTAGGTAATATAGAAGGATTTCCATTTTATGTTTCTTTTGTTCTCATTTGGTTTTGAACTCTTGTGGTAGTTACTGGCCTTAGAAATTTGTGCTCCTCGGGCAGTAGTGGCGCATGCCTTTAATCCCAGCACTTGGGAGGCAGAGGCAGGTGGATCTCTGAGTTCGAGGCCTCCTGGTTTACAGAGTGAGTTCCAGGACAGCCAGGACTATACAGAGAAACTGTCTTGAAAAACAAAAACAAACAAACAAAACCAAACCAAAAAACAAAAACAAAGTTTGTGGTTGGGTGGTCTCTGGCACTCTAAGGTGGATGCTGAGCTCGATCTATGGTGACTGGGTTCCTGGTAGCCCTTTGTGAGACAAGATCTTCTAATGTAGAGGAGGTCAGCTTTGAACTCTTCATTCTGGTTTTTTTTTTTTAAAGGTTTATTTAATTATTATTATATCTAAGTACACTGTAGCTGTCTTCAGACACACCAGAAGAGGGCATCAGATCTCATTACGAATGGTTGTGAGTCGCCATGTGGTTGCTGGGAATTAAACTCAGGACCTCCAGAAGAGCAGTCAGTGCTCTTAACCACTGAGCCATCTCTCCAGTCCCCTCTTCATTCTGTTTTTACACATACTGGGTCATAGCTATGCCAGGCCACGTGGCTATTCAGGAAGGTGTACTCTGATCCATGGGGGTTAGAGACAGGTTGAGTGGCAGTCCTGGGATTTGTGGGTCTCCCTGATGCAGTCTCTTTGTGCCTAACTTCCTGAGGATTTGGGGGGTTGCTGTGTGTGAGACAGTCTTGCCCTTATTTCTCTGAGCCCCCGAGCATCTTCTTTCTTGGAGTCTGTGAAAAACAGCACATAGCCCCTCCCCATGAGCAGGCCTGCATCCTCCCAGCCTCTGTGGTTTCCCGGCAGGGCTGTGGTGCTGGGTAGGCCCTGTTTATAGTGTGTCCCAGGGGAGTAGGTGAGGCTGGTTTAAGTGTTTATGAATTTATTGCTGGGATTTATTCTTGCTGAGACTTAGGCCAGGACTGGCTGTCAAGGTGTGGACCAAACATTTGCTTTAGTAAGTTTGTGAGTAGGCCTTGGAGGCCAGGTTTGTAATCCAGCTTTTAGGAAGCTCAGGCAGAGGGATCAGAAATTTAAGGCTGGCTTGGGCTAGAGTTCAGGGTTAGCTCTTATCTCAGTAAAAAGTGAAAAGAGCCTGGGTGTAGCTCAGAGGATGGTCACTGGCCCAGTGTGAGTGAGTCCCTGGGTTCTACTCTTGTTATCACTAAAAATGAAAACAAATGAAAAAGCAAACCTGTTTTTAATTACAGGTAGGGCGGTCTCAGATGGGGAAGTCACTAGGACCCTGGGACCCTGGGATGGTGTCATCAGTTAGACTATTGATAGAGTGCCTCAGGGCCTGCATCCCAATGGAGACATGAACGGTTGCTGCGTTGGTCCCTCTGTTCTGCTGGTCAGGATGTAGAGTGACTTGAGACAGCTTAGCGAGCAATAATGAGGTCCTTTCTGGAAGTCTTTCTCTGGGCAGGTCAAAGACTGCCTCCTGTTAAGCCAGTTCTGCCCTGCTTCTGTGGCTTGTGCCATAGGTGGTAATGCCTTCTCCAGAGGCACCCAGTCACCTGGGCATAAACTTTTTTTTTTTTTTTTGGATGCATCACCCCCTTGGCCAAAGGCCAACTGTTTTTGTGTCCTGTGGGAAGGAAGAGCTGTAAATATATCCTAAGTCTCCAGAGCACCTCAAATACCTGCCCTTGCCTGACAGAACTCTGTCGTTAATGCTCTACCCAGATCTGCTGCTGGCCAGTTCTGCTGAGTTCAGTTCTGATGCCTGTTTAGGGATATTTAATGTCCAGTGGGCATGTCGAGCCCACCCATGGAAGGGGCACAGCAGAAGACACCACACCAACTGTTCAGGAGATAGAGGGGCAGGGCTTATCCACGTCCTGGAGGAGTGAAGGCCCAGAGTTGAGAGATTCCTCCCCCGCCCCTTAGTCTCACTCCCCCCTGGGCAAGCAGTTCAGCTCTTAGGTAGTATTTTTTTTTTTTTTAAAAGATTTAGTTTATTTGTTTTATGTGAGTACACTGTCACTATCTTCAGACACACCAGAGAAGAGGGCATCAGATCCCATTACAGATGATTGTGAGCCACCATGTGGGTGCTGGGATTTGAACTCAGGACCTCCAGAAGAACAGTCAGTTCAAGGTTCCTCTTGTCTCAATAAAAAGTGAAAAGAGCCTGGGTGTGGCTATCTCTTCAGCCCACTGAGTTGTGTTTTTATGCTTTTGTTTTGGGTTGTGAGGCAAGATCCCTTTCATTCTGTAGCCTAGGGTGTCCTCCAACTTGTCCTCCTGCCTCCGCTTCCTGAGTGCTGAGATTACAGATGTGAGCCACCATGCCTGACTTCAGGCTTTTGTTGGTGAGTAGTGGCTTAAGGATCAAACCCAGACCTTGTACCTGATATAGGTGAGCTGTCTACCACTGAGCTTTGGGCTTGACTCTCAGCTTGCTTTTGATTTTTTTTTTTTTTTTGAGACAGGTTCTTGGTTTGTGGTCCTAGTTGGCCTTGACCTCCACGGTGCTGGGTGGCTACATCAGATTTAAACCTGTTTTACTTTTTGTGAGACAGATCTCATTTGGTAGCCCAGGCTGGATTTGAACCTCCTCTTCTGAAGTGGAATGACGGGTGTACTGCCACCTCCCTGATTAGGCATTTTAACTTCCATCCCCAACCTGTGTGGTCTTTCACTTGGCTGCCCTGTGTGCTGAGGTTTTTTTTTTTTAAGGCTGCTTCACCCTAGGAGAACTGGCTGGGTGTGAGTCTGTGCCTGCGGGGGTAAGGGAAGGCTGGCCTTGCACAGGGAATGGGTGGACCTGGGTGATTGGCTCTCTGAGACGGCCACAGGGCATCTGAAGAACTGGGTGTGTCTTCCTTCTGGGCAGAGTGTAAACACAGCCTTGCAGAGGAGACAGTCACCTCCTGAAGCCAGCACACCCCCCTCTCCCTTCAGAGACGCCTGGCCACTGAGTCACCGTCCTCTGGCAGCCGCCCAGCTGTCCCCAGTGGCGAGGGAAAGGCTAACCAGGACTCATAAGACTGGCACTGGTGTGCAGGAATGGCCCATGCCCCAGACCGCCGAAGGGTCCGGGGAAGCCTCCTCTCAGACTGCAGGTGAATGGGGGCTCTGCCCACAGCGACCCCCGCCCTGCAATGTCTTGGGGTACCTAGTACTACTCATGAGGGTAGAATGGGCTTCCCGAGACTGTCTCCTGGAGATGAAGATTGCTTGCCCTCTGCTGGCTGCTTGAGAGGCCATGTCATTGACCGACTGTGTGTGCATTCCGGTTGGTCTGTCTGTTAGCCCCTGAATGATCAGGCACTCCTGGACCGTGCGGGCACTGTAGGAATGATATTCTGGGTTTGCTTTACTTAAGATTGAATGTTCAGGATGGGAAAAGCACTGGCAGCCCTTCCAGAGGGTTCTGGGTTCAGTTCATTGCTCTCACATGGTCTGCACAGCCAACTGTAACCCCAGTTCCAGGGGATCGGGCCTTCTGGCCTCCACATTGCACCACATGCTAATGATGCACATATGTACATGCAAGCAAAGCACTCATCATCATGAAATAAAATAGATGCTTTAAAAAAGAAATGAGAGCTGGCTTAGCAGCTGAGAGCAGTGGTTGTTCTTGCAGAGAACCCAGGCTCGATTCCCGGCACCCACGTAGGGGCTCACCACCTTCTGTAGTTCTAGTCTTGGGGAATCCGACATGCTTTTCTAGCCTCATCGGGCACCAGGCACACTCATGGTGCACAGACATACGTGTAGGCAAAACCCTCATACACATTAAAATAAATGAATCTAAAAAAGGGGGTTGGGGAGACAGGTATTTCCTGCAGCCACCACAGTGGCTGAGTCCAGTGTCTGTGCCTGGACAGACAGACATCTATGTCTGAAGCTGAAACCATGCATGGAGGGGTGACCTGAGTGTCTACCCTGTTGCTGGTGAGTTCATCTGTCACCACTGCACTCATGGCCTGGTCCTGTCACTGAACGAGGAATCTGCCTCCCAGGCCCCTGCGGGAGTCCAGTTTTACTTGCTGGCCCCTTGTCTGTGCCCAGAGCCAACTCTGTGCTGTCTGTATGGGACTTCCTCTGGGGGACACTTCAAGGAAGAGTGACACTAAGTCCCCAGTGACTGCAAGATGAGACCATCTGCAGGGAGCAGCTGCGTTGCAGGCTGGCCTTACTGGGTAGAAATCTGCTCAGCGGCTGCAGCTCTGTGGGATGGAACCCAGTGAATTGACTATAGACCTGGCTGGCCTGGAAGTCACGCTGTATAGATCATCAGGCTGGCCTTGAACTCGTAGAGATCTGCTTGCCTTCTGAGTGCTGGAATCAAAAGTGTGTGCTGCCACACTTGACTTCAAAGTATTTTTTTAAAATAACATTTTTTGGACATTTTTCTGTTAAAATATGGAATATTCTCCCCTTAACACCTCTAGCCCCTCTTTCGTGTACCCCCCTTTTTTTCTTGTAGTTGAGCCCAGGCTTGCCAGAACTCACTATGTAGCCATATGTTGGCCTTGGGTCCATAGGTGATCCTCCTCCCTCAGATTCAACTATATGCTAGTACACTAGGATCTCTTTTTCTTTCCTTTTTTTTTTTTTTTTTTTGAGACAGGGCCGAACTATGTTTCTGGTTGTCCTGGATCAAGCTGGCCTCAAACTCCTAGAGATCTGTTCTCCTGCCTCTGTCCCCAAGTGCTGGGATTAAAGGTGTTCACCATCGAACCAGGCCTGCTTTCCTTTTTGTGTGTCACTGGCTGTCCTGGAACTTTGCTCTATAGACCAGGCTGGCCTTGAATTCACAGAGATCCACCAGCCTCTGCCTTGGATTTCTGGGATTAAAGGAGTGATTAAACCCACTGCCTGGGCTTTTTCTTTCTTTTTTTAAATCATTAAACTTTTCTGTAGTATTTGAAGTGACAGGTTTTATTTTGTTTTGCTTTTTATTTATTGGAGTAAAAATATATGCAACAGTTTTGGTATAAAGACTCCTACCTGTGATCAGAACACTCAGGAGACCGAGGTAGGAGGACCACAAGTCTGGGGTCAGTCTGTGCTGATTGTAAGGCAGTGCCTCCAGAAGACCCGTAAACGTTCATCTCTAAATCCAGTTTCCCTTGGGTGTCTATGCTCAGTTCAGTTCCTTCAAGTACATTTGTTGACTTGCTCACCCCAGAACTGTCCCTGCTAACGAAGGCAGTGCCTTAGTTAGGGTTTTACTGCTGTGAACAGGCACCATGACCAAGGCAACTCTTATAAGGACAACATTTAATTGGGGCTGGCTTACAGGTTCAGAGGTTCAGTCCATTATCGTCCAGGCAGGCATGGTACAGAGCTGATGTGAAGGGCATATAAGCAAGGAGCTTGGCATCTCCAGAGACCCTGCTGTTAGTTCCTCGGGCCTGAGCCTGGCCGCAGACATGCTGGGCCACTGTTGAGTCTAAGTTGAGTTTTCTGTTGGCCTGGGATAGTGCAGGTTTGTAGATTACCTGCTCCCCGCTCATGCACACCACACACCCTCTCAGGGTTTGTCTCTCCCTGTGCTACCCTTTGAGGGGTAGGTGCTTCTCAAAGAGAGTTACTTATACCACGTCAGTACAGTTCGAGAAACTGCCAACCTGCAGCGCTAAATTCATTGCTTAAGGAGCATTGTGCACCAGGCTGGGATGGCTCAGGGTTCCATCCCTAGTGCCATACAAAAAAAAAAAAAAAAAAAAAAAACCAAACAAACCAAAAAACCAAAACAAAACCTAAACCTGGTTGGCCTGCTACCTTCAGTCCTCATGGCTGAGCTTGATTCAGAATGACAGTGAGCACTTATTAGCTTTCCTGGAAGCAGAGGTGGGTACCACCTAGGGGCTGTCCAGGGTCTGGTGCGGGATGCTAAGCTAAGGGCAGCTTCTTTTGATGACTTGTGAGAAGGGGGTGCACAACAGTGTCAGGATGTGGGATTGATTGCTCTTAGCCCTCTGTGGACAGGAGCAGTGGTGGGGTCAGAGTGACTCCACTCTTCTCTGCCGGTGGGTGAGAAGGAAAAACCCACAGTGGCTCGCTGCCTTCACCAGTGCTGCGGCACGCGCCGGCAGTAGTTAGGCTGTACGAGAGTCAGACTGAGTCACTGCTCCTTAGTGACAGGAGCACCATGTGGAAGCATCAGTCAGATGGTGCAGGATGAGGAAAGCGGTCCCAGCCTGCTGGTCTCTGGAGCAGATCTGGGGGTCTCTGAAGGTGAATGGGGAGCTCTATAGCCTTCACCTGGGCCTGACTACACTCGGCCTAGTCTTAGTCGTTGTTGCTGAGAGACAGTTGTTCATGCTCAGAACTTGAGAATTTGCAAGATCACATCACCCAGGCAACACAGTGGTGGGCAGCCTAGCGTGTTGGGGACATTTATTAGGCTGCTGCTGCCCTCTCATCTAGATGTGCTCCAGCTGACTGGGCATCTTGCTAAATGCTGTTCTGATCCAACTCTGAACTCTGGGTGGTGTTCCTCAGAACCCACCCACTCCCAGTCCTGCAGACACCACTGTTGGTCAGGACCCCCAACCCACCAGTCTGGCTGCCACAGCTTGGAGAGATGCAAGGGCAGTTATATTTACCCTAACAGCTTTTGCTGAGTTAGGAATGACTACTCTCCAGTTCTAGCCTAGCCCCTTTATTTTATTTTATTTTTTTAAGATTTATTTATTATTATATCTAAGTACACTGTAGCTGGCTTTAGACACACCAGAAGATCTCATTACAGATGGTTGTGAGCCACCATGTGGTTGCTGGGAATTGGATTCAGACCTTCGGAAGAGCAGTCAGTGCTCTTACCCACTGAGCCATCTCACCAGTCCTTGAGACATCTTATACTGTGGCCTCGGATAGCTTGGAATTCACTCTTGAGCCCAGGCTGGCCCCTGACTCACTGTGCAACTCAGGATGACCTTGAACTTTCTTACCTCTGTCTTCCAAGTGCTGGGATAGCGCAACACCTGGTTTGTTCATTGCTGGAAATCTAACCCTGGGCCTTGGATGTGCCAGGCTGTACTAACCGAGCTACATCCCTAGCACAAATTATACTTTTTTTTGAGAGTAAAGAAAGCACCAGTAAAAAGCAGAGTGCTCCCAATCCACCTTCAGAGACCCAGGTCTGCTCCAGAGATCAGCTTTCCTCATCCTGCACCATCTGGCTTTGGAAGGCAGGTCACACAGATAAGTTGTAGCCTGGGGACCTGAGTGGAGGCAGCTTCAGGGGATCAGGTTAGACAGCATGAAGAACTGGCGATGCCCCCACTTTGTGCACCTGCTGTGCAGTGAGACCAGCTGTGCCTGGTAGTGGGTTCTGGTTCTTCCTAGTACAGTTGGCAAGGACACCTCCAAGGCTGTCAAGTTCAAGGTTCCTGGGTCTGGGCCACTTCACTGCCTTTGTCTCAGCCCCTCCCTCCTCAGCTGACTTTATAGGAATCACTCAGTTGCAGCAATCAATTGCAAAGATAGATTGTGCTGACTCAGCACATCTGTGGGGGTATGGTGGCTTTCCGGAAGGTGAACCAGAGACACACGGCTGAGATGCCCACATCCTGACCCTGCTGACCGATGGCCTCTCCACTTCCTGCCTGTCTTGTACATTTGTTGATGAGCATCCTTCCCTCCAATTGCTGAGTAGGCGGGGCCTTACAGACAGCTGGCCCAATCCCTGTGGTGTGCTGGTGAGATGAGCTCACCAGTAGCATGTGCCAAGGTGTGTGGCCTTGGAACCCAGCTGTGACCCCTGTGTGACTCAGTCTCCAAGTTTATTCATCAGTAACATCCATTCTCACACACACACATACAACATACACGCATGCACGCACGCACACCCTGCTGTGCTGGGTCCTTGCCTGGATCTTCCCCCTGGAGGGGACAGCCAGACAGAGCTGAGAGAATGCTGAGTGGAAGTGTGCTCCCTGGGGCCTGGGGTGGAGGGAGGAAGCTTGTAAAAAGCTGGAGCCCCTGCCCCCCACCAGAGCTGCCCAGAGAGCCTCCTGGAAGCCTGCCTCTGACAGCCCATGAGTACTGGCAGGTTCCTTCCTATCCAGATCATGGGGCTAGGGGCATCCTTTACTGAGGGGAAAAGACCAGTCTCTGGGGATCATCAGAGCCAAAGTGCTGAGGGTATAGCTTTGGAGACCCCTCACTGGCTGCACCCTGTCCCTTTCTAGACAGCTGGTGTCCCACCGTGTGGCGAGGCTGGAATCCTGCCAAGAGAGGTCACTGTGAACATCTGATGAGGTTGTGCTACGAAGCCCAGCCTGACCCTGCATGTGGCGTGACACTGGAAGTGTGAGCTCTAGCTGTCTCTGGGACCCGTGGCTTTCTTACCTGCCCTTACAACCACGTGCTCACCACTAAGGGACACCTGACTTTAGTCCTGGGTCCCACTGTTGGCTCATGGTCCTTTGTTCAGGTCACATGACCTCTGTGTCTCATGCCTCAGTGCTAATGGAGAGGCTGAGGCCTTTCCTGGATGTTCCAGCAGAGGGTCCTGGCTAGCCCTTGGGGATGGCACTGTGGGTGGAGGCTGCTCAGTGGTGAGGGCTGGTGTAATTAACTGTGCTGCTTGCTGGTTGTTCCCCCTTCCCCTAACCGGAGACCTGAGGCAGGGGGCTGGCACTTAGTTGAGCTGAGTTGGGTGTGGGGTGGGGCTGTGACAGGATGAAGGCTGCGCGCATCAGCCGCGCATCAGCAGGTGGGTTGGCAACCGTGGGGATGGTGTGGGGTGGTGGAGGAGGTAGGAGGGTGCTGAGCATCTTGGCGCTGATGTGGTATTAGAAATGGGTCGTCGGTGTCAAGAAAATCACCACACTGTCCAAAGTACCTCAGAGAAGGAAGAAGGTTCCCTTCTGTAGAAGTGTTTGTGGGTCGCTGTGCGGGTCGCTGTGCGGGTCGCTGTGCCAGATGAAGCCAGCAGCCGCACAGCTGGCGGGGTGGGGTGGGGGAAGGTGTCCCACTTGACTTATTCCTAAGTCAAAGAGAGGCCCTATGTCTCACTCTGAGTGGTCAGAGCTCGACTCACCCTCTCACACCATTGGCTAACTTAAAGGGACAGTTGTTAGCAAAGTGGCCTCTGTGAGCAGGGTGCAGCCTTGGCCCTGGTTTGATCAAAGTGCCGACTAGGGAGGGATTTCTGCCAGATGCCTCGTTACAGATTTCTCTGAAGATGGGACAGCCTTTGTAACCCTTTGACAGAAAGGACAGTGCATTCCATTTGCATTGCCTTCGGGGGCTAGGGGAGCTTACCAAAGGGACATTGGGTGCTGCTTGCCAGAGTCTGTTGTAAGATCAGGTCCAGCCATACTGTGCATTAAGTGGGCCTCTGGCCGTCTGGGACCTAACACCAGCATTACAGATCTCATAAAGATGCGAATGGCCGCCACCATTTCCAGAGTATGGAGTTCCTCAGCTCATTGTATAGTTAGGTTGCTGGACCAACAGCAGAGCAGACAGGAGAGATGGGCGACCCTCACTGCAGCACTGCAGGGGCTTTGTCTGTGAGTGGGCAGAGAGGTCACATAGTGAAGGCAGATTCCTACTGATGAGGGAGGGTCAGCCTGAGTCCCCCGCCCTGTCACAGTCACCAACTCTGCTGCTTTGCGAGTTCTTGGTTTTACATCTAGCATGTTTCTTGTTGCAGAGTATGGCGTTTGTGAGAACCTGCGAAAGCTGGAGATCACAGGCGTGTCTTGCCGGGACGTCTATGCAAAGCGTGAGTCAGTCCTCTGTATTCTGCTCCTTTGCCTTTGAATCAGGGCTCAGTAAGTGGCAGCAGCCATGACTGTCGGTGGGGTTGATGGTTGCTGCTGTCCTGGACACAGTCTTTTTAATTAAGTTCATGACAGTTAAAGGCATCTGGGGCCTGCATTTCTATTTATTTAATCTATATTTTACTTTGGTGCTGCCAGGGATTCAGTGCTAGGCAAATGCTCTCATTGTCTGTGACCCACATCCCACCCCATATATTCTGTTGTAACATACATGACAATTTTATGTATCTGTGGGATACAATGGCCTTAGTACATGTACACAACATACACTGACCGGGTCAGGGTGAATGGCATATCCAACCATTTAGATCCTGCTGAGAGCATTCAAGGTTCTGTCTCAGTGAACAGTTGTCTGCTGTGCCCAATGGCAGCTTGCACCTGTTACAGAGACAAGCTGAGAGTGTGGGCTGGGTAGGAACACTCTGGCCTTCTGGAGTTGAGTTGGGCCTGCAGCCTGTCGAGATGTCGCCGGCCTGCTTGAATGGAGAAGTGGAGCTGTGTTCTCCATCAGCTCCCTCAGTTTCAGAGCGGCTGCCTCTGCTCCGCACTCCCCATCCTTCCTTAGCTCTGGTTCCCTCTCCTGAGAGCTCATCAGCCCTGATCATCAGCTCCTTCACTTCCCAGAGTCTCTCCCTCTAAGTGTTCAGCATCCCTGTGCCCCATTAGCCTCTCTTCAGAATCTATGGGGCTCATATGTCCCACACTGTGGTCAGGTGGCTAATGTGGCTGCCTGGCCCTTATTACAAGCCAGCAGCACAGCTTGCTCATCCTCACAGAGACACAGCTGTGGACATTGGCCAGGTGTCCGTGTCCTATGACAGCTCACAGAGCACACATGGATGGCGTTCCTCAGAGCTGTGCTCCTCTGTCCTGTGGGAGAACCCTTCTGGGTACAGTGTCTGGAAGATGGTGTTGTGTGGTGGAGGCAGACAGGCAGGCGAGGACAGCAGAGTTCTGCTGTTTGGCTCTGTGAATATGCTGCAGCTTCAGAGCCAGCTGCTGCCTGCTTCTTAGCACCTGGCCATTTGTTTTGCATTGGCCAGAACTTACCTTACTTCAGTGGTGCGTCTGCAAACATTCCTAAACCTGGGACTGATGTCTGAGGAGAGTCAGCCTGAGTCCCTGAAGCAGGTGGCTGCGCTGGCCAATCCGGATTCAGCCCTGACAGGTGTGATGTCTTAAACCACACATCATGAGGACATGGAAAGTGTGAGGCCATGCCTCTGTAAGGACGGAACCTACACAACTCTAGGGGCCTGTCAACCATACTGCTCTCCCACTTCTGGATCCCAGTGAGCTGTCACAAGGAGTGAGGGAGCCACAGGGGCCACCTGAGTTTATGGCTGCAGAGAGTTGCAGTAAACAGGGAAAGCTGCTCCATAGCGTGCCCTGCAGCCGACCTGTCCAGTCTGGTGCAGCCTGACCCCCAGAAGTAGGAGTAGCAGGAGGAAGAGAATGCCAGGTCACATCGCATGGCAGCTGCTCACGTGGGAGGGGACCCTCAGCCTTTCCTGCTGTGTCTGTTCAGGTATAAACCCTCGAGTGAAGTCAGGACGCTTCATGAAAATTCTCCCCGATTACGAGCACATGGAGTACAGAGATGTGTACACCTGCCGTACGTACCTCACGCCCTGCGCTGTGGCTGCTGTTGCTGCTGCTGCTGCTGCGTGGGTGATCTCGGGCCGGCAGGCTTGCTTCCTTGCCCTGGAAGATGCTGACCCAGGCCTTTTTACCTTTGCTCTGCTGCAGCTGTGGTGGGTCGTGCTGGGTGGTAACCTAGGCTCTCTGTGTATGGGCTGGGTTTTCATAGTAGCTGTTAGGGTCTTGGCCAACACTGTAGAAGTTACGTCCAGTTCTTCCTCCCAGCCCCATGCTCCCAGAAATAAGACTCAGACTCAAAATATGTTTACAAATACCTTGGCCATGTAGCTAGGCTCTTCTCTGACTAGAATCATAACTTAAGATAACCCATTTATTTTAATCTATATTCTGCCACGTAGCTAGTTACCTATGCTCAAGTATCAAGCGTCTGTCTCTTTTACATCTTCCAGGGCAAATCTCCTTAGCCTGACTCTATCCCAGAATCCTTTCTGCCTCATGGATATCCCACCTTCTATTTCCTGTCTAAGCCATAGGCCATAGGCTTTTTAATTGACAGGTGATGCATCCATATTATACACAAGATAGTCTTTCTTTCTCCACAGCACAGTTTCTCACTAATCTCACTAATATTTTTTAAGGCAATTGCAAAAAAAGTCAGGAAGAGCAGAGAGCAGAAGGCCATGTAGAGGCCTCTAAGGCTCCTCCATTCTAAAATAACATGTAACTGGGCTTAGTGACACATGTCTGTCAGCCTAGCACCCAAGAGGCTGAGGCAGGAGGATTGCTGTGAGTTTCAGGACAGCTTGAGGTATAGAATGGGACTACTTTAAAAAAAAAAATAAGACCCCCAACCCCCAAAAAAAAGACCCCAGAAGAAATGTAAACCAATCTCTACGTTTGTTAGTTACTCATGTGAGCGCTCAGAAAATTCCCGTGCCTCTCCTCCCCACGTCTCATGTCAGACTAGGGGTA
>JADRCD010232201.1:36839-64706 GCA_019843815.1 Montemys delectorum
TTGTTGTTTGTTTTTTGTTTTTTGAGACAGGGTTTCTCTGTGTAGCCCTGGCTGTCCTGGAACTTACTCTGTAGACCAGGCTGACCTTGAACTCAGAAATCTGCTTGTATCTGCCTCTCAAGTGCTGGGATCAAAGGCGCTCACCACCACCCCCTGGCTTATAATGGATATTTAAGAAAAGCCACCTGCTTTCCCTATCTAACTGGGTGGTGGAGAACATTTTTTTTTTTTTAAAATGTTGTGAGGATAGGAGAGAGAATTTCAGCTGTCAAGAAAGACCAGAGCTGGAGTGGTCGTGCCTGCCGTTCCAGCTCTTGGATTCAAGGCTGGTTTTGGCTGTATAGTAAGCATGAGGCGAGTCCTATTTCCAGCAACCCCCCAAACAAACAAGTTGGGAATGACCTTTTCCTGTCCAACAAAAGCAGCGAAAAGCTTGTGACTTATTTCCCAGAGTGCTGTCAAGGTCTGGATGCCAGGTTCCGGTTCCTCTCAGGGACAGTCCCAGCTTTGTGACGTGTTGCCTTTGTCTGGCTTGCTCCTGGGCCATGTGTGGGCACTTTGAATAGCTGCTAACGTGCACCTTTGCTTACACTGGCTGGCACAGAGGTGGACTGACTGCCAAGGTCGCAGCCAGGGTATGGGAGGACCTGGGTATGGTGGGGCACGGGACCTGGGCAGGGCTTGAGCTTGGGAGGGCTGGCGGTTTGCAGAGTGGAGGCACATCCCACACGGCGTTGGACAGGGTTTCTAGAACACTGTGTCCTGGGCCCGGCAGCCCTCCCTGCTGAGCAGAGAGAGAGCAGCAGGTCTTGCCAGACCCAAGGGTGTGTGTGTGTGTGTGTGTGTGTCTGTGAAGCCATGAGGACAACTGGCCCTATGCAGGGCCACATGAGATTCTTCTGGAACTGCCTGGATGCCCAGCCCTCTCAGAGGTCTGTGGAGAGTATGGAGTCTTCTTCCTCCTTGCTAAGAGGTGCTGCTGAGTGTTTGGATTTCAGCCTCCTGTTTGGTGGCTCTGCTGCTTGTCATCGGCAGTAGAGTGGCAGGGTCGGGGTGGCTGTCCAGCCAAGGTTCAAGTACATTCGAGTCACACAGCACTTGGTAGGGACATCTCTGGTGGTGAGCCCCTGGTAGCCCATGGTGTCGCAGAAAAGAAGAAAACGAGGCCTAGCAGCTCACTTACTGCCCTTTCGCCTTTGGCTTCCAGGCACATAGCACCAGCTGGGCTCTCACCAGCCTGCTGTGACACCTTGCCACATGAACTTTGGAACCAGGCCCTACCTGGATTCTTGTCACCCACAGATGCTGAGGTGGGACTTGCGTATGAAGGCCCTTGGACCCCAGGCTCCTGGGCTGGATGCGCTGAGAACCGTGAGAAGTGTCCTGAGGGTAGGACTGTCCCAGACTGACTCAAGGTGCCACAGATCTGTGCCATGCTGATGTAGTAGAGTATTCAGGGACACCTGTCTGTCTTTGGGTGGAGCTGCTGTCTGTCCGTCCTTGTATGGGTCACTTAGAGTGACAGTGGGTGCCAGGTGATGCTCCTGAGGTCTGAAGCAGTTGCAGGAAGGACTGAGGGCAGGGAAGGCCTTGGTAACAGGATGCGATGGTCCCTGACATCCCCGGGCTGCACACTGGGGTGTGATGGGAAGCCCCCTACAGAGCTCCAGACCCTCCCCTCCTCAAGGAGCCACTCACACTGACACCCCCAGAGTGTCGGGGAGCGCGTCAGAACGTCGAGCAGCAGATGCGCAGGGTGAGCTCATCTGCTGATTCTTACTGTGCTCCATCGACTGCTGGCTTTGACCTGGTGACTAGGAAGAGACTGGATTGTTAGTTGCATCTTTCCTCTGGACGAGAGGGAAGTGTGGGGCCACTCCCAGGCTCACCGAAGGTCTGCAGAGAGACCTGAAGACATCAACTCAGTTCTTTTCCATCGTGGGTGGGAGCCATGTTTGGAGTTGTGCTGTTTTTCCAGAATCTTGCTGATCTGGCTTTGTTCTGGGTGATCCTGGGCTATCATTCTGGATAGCACAGGACTTGCTCTGGGAGGCAGGTTGGCTTAATGGACTTTGTAGGTAGCTATAGACTAACTGCTGGGAGAGAAGTGGTTTGTTTCTTGGCTGGGTGTCCTGCTCTCTCTGGGAGAAGGCTGGCTTCTTCCCAGGGTTTATGTGTAACTTAATACCCCACCAGATGGCGTCGTCGTCCCTGTTCCCGCAGTACACAGCCACTAATGTTTGCGATTGCAGTTTTTTTTTTTCCCTCAGATGATTCTGAAATGGGTGATTTCACTAGCTTTTCTCTTTTATATTATTTTTCAGCCGTGAGTGATGGCAGATCATTACCTTTTCCTTCTTATGCCCTCTGAGCTCTCTCCTTACGCTGCAGGATGACGCAGCGGCCACTCCTAGGCGTGTGCCCCCATTACCCCGTACTCTGTGTGCTGCATGCTGTGCGTGACGAGGCCACCTTAGGAAGCTGTGGTCCCTGGGGTTGGTGTGTCTACAGCCTGTGCTTCCTGCAGTTCTTTGGCAATGGCTGGTGGTGTCACAGGCTCACCAGCCTCACACTTACTGGAGCTGCTGGGAACGTGGCTGCTGGTTGGTGCATTCAGAGTAAGAGGTCCACATTAGTGTGCCTTTCTCTGTGTGAGTTCTGTGTGTGTCTCTGAGCTGCTTGTCAGCAGCTCAGCTGTCATGGCCCTTTCACTGTGTCTAGAAGGCGGAGAGCCTGAGCCTGAGCTGGTGACCCATGCCTTGTCTTTAGAAGACCCTATGATGGTTATAGGGCTGGACCTGGGGGTAGTGGCAGCAGTTCTTAAACTGTGTCCAAAGGCTGGGCTGTCCCTCTCCCTGAATCCCAGGCCAAGGCCTCTGGTCCCTATCCCTTTGTGATCCCACCTGGTTAACCTGAGTATGAGCTGTGCTCGGTAGCCATCTGTGACTCCATGGCCTTCAGGAGCACCCTGATTCACTCATCTGCCATTCTGTGAACAAAAGCAGTGGCCATGGTGATGGAGACAGGCTAGACTGTCAGCTTTAGTGGCTCCTGGTGGAGGTGTTTCCTCTGCCCTAGGAGCATGCTGGGTAATTGTGTCCCTCCTCTCCCAACAGTGCTTCACCGATACAGACACATTTTGGGGCTGTGGCAGCCAGATATCGGGCCGTACGGAGGATTGCTGAACGTCGTGGTGAGTGGGAGCCTCATGGTGGCTCCTGTGCAGGAAGGAAGTGCCCACACTGGAGACGGGCAGTGAAGCTGCCCCCGGGGTTTCTTCTCAGGGCCAGATGTTACTGTCCAAGTGAACAGATGTTATTGTAAACAATCTTTCTGTCTTCTGTCTGTGCCCCTGGACTGTTTAAGAGCCACAGGGCCCTCAGCTCCTGGATGCAGAAGCTGCGGGCTCATGCGGGAGGACACAGGCTTTGATGTGCCTGTGTTGATGTGCACAGGCTTGTTGACCGAGAGAGAGCTCCCTGCCTGGCGTGACCACTGTGTCTGCTGCAGGTGGATGGACTGTTCATCATTGGCTGGATGTACCTGCCTCCTCATGACCCCCACGTGGGTGACCCCATGCGGTTCAAGCCGCTGTTTAGAATCCATCTGATGGAGAGGAAGTCGGCCACGGTGGAGTGTATGTATGGCCACAAAGGGCCCCACAACGGCCACATCCAGGTAGAGGAGAGCTGGATCCCCTGTGATATGACATGCATGTGCCATGAAGGCTATCTTCCTTTGACTGTCACAGTCCCAGTGCCATCCTGCTGGGTGCCAGGCACCGTCAGCTGCAGCCTGTGGCTGCAGGCTGTGGGTGGTCCAGCTCAGTGGACTGGGGAAGGGTCTTCCCCACACTGTGTGAAGCAGTGTGAAGATAGGGGTTGCCAGAGCCCACTGGAACATTGCCCCTTAAAAATTTTATTTGGGTGGGCATGTGTGCATGCCCTCACCTGTGTGATGGTGTCTGTGGTGTTCACTCACCTGTGTGATGGTGCCTGTGGGTGTGCCCTCAGCTATATGAGCATGCCTGTGGTGTGCACTCACCTGTGTGATGGTGCCTGTGGTGTGCACTCACCTGTGTGAGCATGCCTGTGGTGTGCACTCACCTGTGTGAGCATGCCTGTGGTGTGCACTCACCTGTGTGATGTCTGTGTGCATGCTCTCACCTATGTGAGCATGCATGCTTGAGGATGCAGGTGTGAATGTACTCACCTGTGTCAGGGTGCCTGTGGGTTTGTGTATGCATCCATGTGGAGGTGGGACTGGCTTCAAGTGTTCTTTGTTGTTATCTATGAGCCGTCCCTCTTGTGTTCTGAGTCAAGGTCTGTTGTTGTGACCTGGGGCTGCTAGGCTGGCTAGTGAGCTGTAGGGATCCGCCCGTCTTCACTTCCCCAGCTCTGAGAGTATAAGCCTGCATCCCCGAGCTACTACCCAGGTCCTCACAGGTCCACCACAAGCATGCCAGAGCTAGCACTGTTGAGGCTGAGTTACGTACCCTAGCCCTCCTTTTAGACAGTCCACTGGGTTACCCAGCCTGGCCTGGGGCTCCCCCACTTACTCAGGCAGAACCTGGGGTCTCCTGCCTCAGCCTCCCAGGTGTCTGGAATTGCAGGCCTGCACCACCAGACTGGACACATTGGGTCTCAGTGGGTTTAGTGGGGAGCATGGTTGGTGGACTCTGGGACTCATTGTTCCTCCTCATCCTTTCTCCTCCGTGGTCACACTGAAGATTGTGAAGAGGGATGAGTTCTCCACCAAGTGTAATCAGACAGATCACCACAGGATGTCCGGTGGGAGGCAGGAGGTGAGTCCTGGAGTCTGGGAGGGAGGCTGTGGAAAGACATTTGCGTGGCTGGTTGTCTTTTCTCGTGGGCACTGGCCTGGCTTCCTGTTGGGTTAGGGAGACGGTGTGAGGGCCCATCATTTGGAAGCACGACACTCTGTCCCCCAAGCCCTGTCTGTGCAGTGTGCCTGCGGTCCACCTTACAGAAGCATCCACCGCTTTTGTTCTCTGACCAGGCTATGGTCACTCACTGTGCTTTCCCCGCACCGTCTGGTGGGGGCTTGCCCACTCACTCCAGGAAACCGCTTCTGCATGTGCAATCAGGGGGCTCTGAGGGCGGTTCAGAGTGGCTTTCTTCACTCAGGAGACCTGGTGGCCTGGGTTTCTAGGGCATGGCCGCACAGTGGATGTCCCATGTGCTGGGCCTCTGGCCAGTTGCACGTGAGTTTATGTTGCTTTTGAGGTTTGATTTGTGAGCATCTAAGCCACACCACCATTAAGAAGAACTTGGAATTGTTGAGTGTGAGTGTCTTTTGGAGCCTGTTGGAACCATTTCTGATGGCTACACGTGTAGCCACGTTCTCAGTTTCCAGGGTCTGTGGAGACCCCCAGGGGTGTTCTGGTGAACAGCACGTGCACTTGGCAGAGTCCCTGTTCTGACAATACCGTTTAACTTTGGTTTCCTACAAACTCCCCTTGATGCCCTGTGAGACTGTTGGAATTCTCATTTTTTCCAATGTGGCCCTCGGCTGTTAAGACCTTAACAGAGGTCATAGGTTCAGTTTTTGGAGATGCCTGATGGGGTTCTAGGGTTCTACCTGTCTTGTTGGCTTTGAAGGGAGGATTTTTTTTTTCCTGATTACAAATGCAGTGTGCTCCTGCATGAAATGAGGAGCATGTACTTTACGGGGAGCTGGGTGTCTGGTTAGGAGTGAGGTGGGGAGAGAGGAAGTACAGCCCTGTCATCACCGCTGGCTGTCTCCTCGTGCCATTGGGAGCATAAGATAGTGATTGTCCAGTGCCAGGCACAGAGTGTCCCCTGGATAGACATGAGCGTCACTCCTGAGCTGGGTTCCAGGCACTGATGCTGTCCTAGTGTACTTGGGACTTGCCCTGGTGATCACTCTGCTTCAGACCTTGACTCCATGTGTGTGGTGGAGATTTCCTAATGAGCCCCCACCCCCCAGGCCAGCCTCTGGGTGATGTTAGCTCCAGTTAGCTCAGTGTGATGCTAAAGTCTTTCTCCCACTCAGTTGGTTTTATTTCGTCTGTTACCTATTTGAGTCTTATAAATAAAAATGTGTTCCTTTTAAAATAAAAACATGTTCTTGTGTTCCTCCATAAGAACAGCCACTGAGGGGGCTGGAGAGATGGCTCAGCGGTTAAGAGCAGACTGCTCTCCCAAAGGTCCTGAGTTCAAATCCCAGCAATTATATGGTGGCTCACAACCATCCATAATGAGATCTGACGCCCTCTTCTGGTGTCTGAAGCCAGCTACAGTGTACTTACATATAATAAATAAATAAATCTTAAAAAAAAAAAAAACAGCCACTGAAATGAAAAGTTTAATTTTGAGGGTGGGGGCAGGTTTTACTGTCAGCCTGGAGCTTACTGTGTAGACCAGGCTGGCCTCCAGCACAGGGAGATATGCCTAACTCTTCCTTTTTACAATGTGTGTGTGTGTGTGTGTGTGTGTGTGTGTGTGTGTGTGTGTTTGTATGTGTTTGTGTGTGTGTGTATTAGTGTGTGTATATTAGTGTGTGCATGTGTGTGTGTGTGTGTATGTGTGTATATGAGAGAGAGAGGGAGAGAGAGAGAGAGAGAGAGAGAGAGAGAGAGAGAGAGAGAGAGAGAATATATTTGTCAGAGGAGTCCAGAAGAGTGTCCAGTCCCCTGGAGCTGGAGTTAGGTCATTGTGAGCTGCTAGGTGTGGGTGCTGGGAACTGAACTCAGCAACTCAGGCCATCTGAAGAGTAGCAATGCTCTTAACCACTTAGCCATCTCTTCAGCATGAGGGGTTTAAGTGGAGCTTAATTTTATTTTATTTATTTTTTTAAAAAAATTATATATATTTATATATGTATATGAGAATATACATGTATATATAAGTTCATTTCTTCAGACACCAGAAGAGGGCATCAGATCCCATTACATATGGTTGTGAACCACCATGTGGTTGTTGGGAATTGAACTCAGGACCTCCGGAAGAGCAGTCAGTGCTTTTAACCGCTGAGCCATCTCTCTGTCCCCTGGAGCCTAATTATAAGACAAAAAAATTTTTGGGTCATTCTGTGTTTTATAAAGCCTTATTTCCAGTTTGCAGACTGCTTCCCCTTCCCCCTTTAAACAGAGGCACGGTGGTCTCCTGTTAGTGTCTTGACCCTTCCCCTTGGTATTGGGTAGAAAAGGTTTTGCTTTGTGGTCATGTCTGTGGCCTGTTGTGTGTATCGTGAGTAAGGGATGGCTCTGTTGGTTGGAGACTGTCTTCTGTCAGAGCTTGGACTACCTTGCTGAAAGTGGGCTGCATCTTGGTCTCATCTGTTTTATGACTTCAGGGACCTACCTGCTGGTCCTCACGTCGTAGGCAGCTGTCTGACCATGGCTGGATGGTGTAGAGGGCTTGTGGTGTCTTCCCATTTTCCCCGTGTCTGGATTCTTTGCATTTCTGTAGAGTTCCAGCATGAGCTCTCCGGCTTCTCAGTGTGGTGTGTGGTGAGCTTGTGTGTGAGGCGTTGGCCCTCTAGGTCAGTTTGCAAAGGATCTTTGTGGAGTGCTCCCACGGCTGTAGCCAGCATGCCCAACTTGCCTTTTCTTGAGCCAGTGTGTTGCGTTCTGTGGCCCACATAGTAGCCGGCCATGTGCACACTGTGTTCTCTAGCCCCACTCTGTATGGGATGTTGGAAGCAGAAATCAGAAAGATTTTGTGTTCCCCTTCTGCACTGTGTTGTCTCTCTGGCTTCCTTTGGCTTCCACAATAGCTCCTGGGTTCCTGAGCAGGGGCTTACCTGTCTCAGTGATCAGAGGCTGTCCTGAGTGAAAAGGACTTTCAGGACGTGGCAGCACGGTGCATATGAGTTACTGGGTCTCACATTGCTATGTTTATGAAGGCTCCTTCTCTATAAATATACTTTGAGTGGACTCAGCAAGTTTCGTAAATGCCGTGGGAAAGGAGAATCCACTCATCTGTCAGACGAGGTCCCACTCTGTTCCTCATTGGACAGGTGGTGTCCCTGCTGGCTGGGTTGGCAGGCGCCCTCGCACTTCCAGGTGCCTGAGATCTTCCGGGCTGTGCAGGGTGGAGCTGGATCAGTGTGGATCACTGTCTGCCACCATGGGCACAGCCAGGCTCACTTGCTGCTTCCCAGGGCATGGGTTCTGGCCCTGGGCTTGCCCAACAGAAGCCCTGTGACCTCGGTGCCCTCTTGGGAGTCTGAGGCTGTGCGTCCTGGGAAGGTGGGGACTCTGTTTTTTCCCAGGTGGGCTGTCCTCAGACCCAAACCCCAGGTGCCCACAGCTCCTGCTCATGCCTGCCCACCTGGAAGCCTGTTCAGCTTGGAAGTGTTTGTTCATTCAGCAACACACAACAACCTCTCCCCTTCCATCTTGGTGACTCCCACGCCCTTGTTCTCTGAAGGAGTTTCGGACGTGGCTGAGGGAGGAGTGGGGCCGCACGTTGGAAGACATCTTCCATGAGCACATGCAGGAGCTGATTCTCATGAAGTTCATCTACACCAGTCAGTATGAGTGAGTCCAGGCCTCTGCGGTGCTGTGAGTGCAAAGTAGTCACCTCACTAGCTGTGAGTACAGTTCCTCTCTGGAGAGTGTGGCCTGGCTATGGGACCATGCTATCCCCAGTCTCTGGGTACTATGAACACAGTTCTCCCTTCTCTGGGTACTGTGAACACAGTATTTTCCCCCTTTTGGGTTCTGTGCACTTTATTCTTCCTTTTCTGTGTGGGTATTGTGGACTTAGTTCCCCCTTTCTGAAACTCTGCGTTTCGTGGGTGTAGGTCACCTTTCTGTGGGTGCTCTGAGCACAGCCCCATCTCTTACCCCTACTATTGTATCTGTTGTCTTGTGTTACCCCAGCACAGCCATCAAGTGGCCAGTGTGTGTGTGTGTGTGTGTGTGTGTGTGTGTGTGTGTGTGTGTTGTGTGTGTGTGTGCGCTGAAGCCAAGTGTCCCTCTTTGTAGCCTCTGGCTCTATGCCTGGCCATGCCCTCTCCCAGTGCTATGGGCATAGGCTCTTTTTCTGAGGGTAGTACTGAGCTGTGCTGTTCTCATGGGCTTGTCCTCCTAGGCCCTAGGGGTGCACATGGGTGCCAAGAGGGCTATGCCCAAGGTCTAGGGCAAGTGGCTTAGCCAAGTGGCTGCTCAGGCATGGAGGATGCCTGTTTAGCTAAGCTGAGCCCCTTGCTTCTTCTACCTCCCTGGTGCAGCAATTGCCTGACCTACCGACGGATCTACCTCCCACCCAGCCACCCTGATGACCTCATCAAGCCTGGCCTCTTTAAGGGCACCTATGGCAGCCATGGACTGGAAATTGTGATGCTCAGCTTCCACGGCTCACGTGCCAGGGGCACTAAGATCACGGTGAGTCATACCAATGCTTCATAGCCACCTGGTGGGCAGGCGTGAGTCCACTGTGCTCTGAAGGCACAGGCTTCAGTGGATGGCTACCCTGTACCGCTGGGCATGTTGATTTTTAGGCCCTCTCCAGGGCTGACGTCCAAGGCTTCCTAAGTTCTGAGGAGCTGCAGTTTGGGAAAGGGATCCAGGCTGCCTGGCTAACACCCCAGTGCCGTCTCACTGGGACCCTCTGCTGCAGCAGGTTCCCCACAGCTCATGTTGGTGTGGCTACTCTTGTGGGCTAGGCTGGGCTTGAGCCTCAGAGAAAGCCCCTCTTCTGAGCTTTGGACAGTGGCTATACACATGGCTGCTCCTTGCCAAGGCCTTTTTGCCATCATATTCCCCTGTCACTTAGTTCTGGAGGAGGATCTTAGGCTTCATGTCCCTCTGCTCTGGGAGAAACTCCACCCACAATTCTGGTAGGATCTAGAATCTGGGTCCCAGCTGTGTGGTAGCACATCCCTCAGCTGCTCCCTTGGGGTTTTAGCATCCCACCAGCCCAGGCTCAGGAACTGAGCTTCTGGCCTGTTGTCGACCAGACCCTGCAGGGCCCACATACTTCACAAGTCGGGGTCTGTAGGCCCAGCAGCACCTGTGTGTACCTGCGCTCCAGCTGGCCATCTCGAGTCACTCTCTGGCCCATCCTGGGAGCCAGCTTGTTAGGGAGCCTTCAGACTCTCTTGCCTTGTGAGACGCTGCTGCAAAGCCAGGCAGAGCTTGAGCATGCTCCACAGGCTGGGAGGCTTCTGTGGCTCTCCCAGTCCTCCTGACTGTTGTCAACTGTCCTTTCCACAGGGTGACCCCAACATCCCAGCGGGGCAGCAGACTGTAGAGATCGACCTGCAGCGCCGCATCCAGCTGCCAGATGTGGAGAACCTCCGAAACTTCAATGAGCTCTCCAGGATCGTCCTGGAGGTTCGGGAGCAGGTGCGGCAGGAGCAAGAGGCTGGCGAAGGTCCCGCCCCACCCCGGGAGCCTTCAGCCAAGGGCCCTGATGGGCCCTCTGCTAAGGACAGCAAAGAGCCTGGCAGTGGAGCTGAGGCAGCTGAGCAGTCGGCCTCGTCTGGGCAGGGGCAGCCCTTTGTGCTTCCTGTGGGTGTCAGCTCAAGGAATGAGGATTACCCCCGCACCTGCCGGCTCTGGTGAGGACCACAGGCCCAGCTCTCAGCCAGCACAGCTTTGGGTGCTCCTTGGAGAGGGGAGGGATCCCTTGGGGGAGGGCGCATGTGCCATGGTGCATGTGGTGGTCAGAGGACAGCTGTGAGTCAGCTCTCTGCACCCTCATGCTGCTCACAGGGCTTGAATTTAGGGCAGCGGGTCTCAAAGCAGATGCCCTTACCCACTGGGCCATCTTACCGCTTCAAGGTCCAGTTTAGGCTCATGGCTTCAGCCATTTGTGGTGGTGCTGGGGGTTGAGCCATGTTTCCACTGTAAGTGTGTGGCAGAAGCAGCTAACAAGTGAACCAGGAAAGAGGCTGTCCTCAGTAAACTCCTTCCTGCAGCTCAGCCCCACCTGCTGAGGGGCCCAGTCTTCCAGAGCAGTACCAGCAGCATTTTAACCCTGAGCCTGGGGTGGGGCTGGTAGGGCACACACCATTGCAGATCAAACACAGCGCCCGTCCTAGAAGGACCTACAGTGGGATTTCCAAGAGTTCCAGGACACAGGCCACTTCAGATGGCACAGATGGCAAAGCTTCGCTAGTGGATTAAAAGATAACCTACCTGGCTAGCCAGGTAAGAGAGAGACAAGGAAAATGCCCTACAGATTTGTCAAGTAGGGGCAGCAGAGGAGGGTTCCAGTGTTGCAGTGTGCCTGGGCGTCCTGTGGGTGGCGTCACCATACACATTTCACACTAGTAAGTTCTGTTCACAGGGCTGCTTGACTCCTGTCTCTCCTCCCACTACTGGCTGCATCTGGGGCCTTTCAGTTCCTTGGTGGCTTTTGTCATATGTGCCAGCACTGCTGAGGGAGAGGTGACATTTGCCTCCCCATCCACCCCTGCATGTGGTGGGCCACTGACTTGCAACCAAACATATAGGCGCCATGCCAGCTCATGCCCTCTGGGCCTTTGCCTCTTTAGCCCTGGCCACTGCTTTCAGCTTCTGTTGGGCCCACCCTGGTCATTCAGGCTGTTCTGCATAGTGAATAAAGGCCAGGCCCCTTATTCCCTGAGCTCTGAGGCGGGGATCTCTGTGGCCCTCTCTAGGCTCCGTGACCTTTGATTGGCTGTCTGGAGAAGGACGTGCTTTCCCCCATCTGAGGAGCCTCTGATCTGTAGTGCTGTTCATTCTGCTCAGCCTCAGGCAGTGTCCATGTCTGGGCGCAGGGACGGGTGTGGGAGAGTTCCTGGTACACCAACCTCAGTTGCCACAGTATCTTCTGGGCCCCAGATAGGCAGGTCTTAGTCTCTTGTACACAGACTACCTAAGTGGTTCAGGGCCCTGACCTGTGTCCAGGACTCCTGCGTGCTTATTAGTGAATTCAGTTAGGAGCCTGGAGCCTCACCAACCCTGGCCCTGTAAGGCGAGGCCCTCCTTGGTTGCCACCCACCTGCCAATTGCTGTGTTGTGGCAGGGAGCTATGGAAATGGCTGTGTGCACTGTGGCAGTGTGCACTGAGTGGTGTGGGCACCTGCTGTCTGGGACTCCTGCCCGCTGATGACGCTCTCTCTCTTCTCTCTAGTTTCTATGGCACAGGCCTCATCGCTGGCCATGGCTTTACGAGCCCTGAGCGCACCCCCGGCGTCTTCGTCCTATTTGATGAGGACCGCTTTGGATTTCTGTGGCTGGAACTGAAGTCCTTCAGCTTGTACAGCCGAGTCCAGGCCACCTTTCAGAACGCCGATGCGCCGTCGCCACAGGCCTTTGATGAGATGCTCAGGAACATCCAGTCTCTCACCTCCTGACCTCCACATGGGCGGAGAGGCCGGCCACACGGGGGCCCGGGTGGGGGAAGCATGCACTTTAGAAATGAACGCACACCACCTCACCAGGGTCCCGGTCGCCCTGGGACGCTTCTTGTATAGTGTGTAACATACTCTTGTACATTTGATTTGTTGGTAGCTATGAAGGTGAACGTTAAGCATGGTGGGAAAATAAACAGAGTTGAGCCAGGATCAAGCTGAATGGCTGGTGCCTGTGGCACAGAGAATCAAATGGATGCCTGCAGGTCCTCTGGAGCAAGCAAATCTGTCTTTAGGAAGGGTTATAACACAGCCACCATGGGTTGTGGGGGGCAGGGTTCTGCTGCACCTGTTCCCTTCCGACGACCTAAACTGTCACTGCTGGGAGGTGAGCCTCTGTGGGATGGTGACTCAGGGACTCCAATGGGTTTCCATTTCCTCACTGGCTTGCTTAGATTTTGGGCAGGACATTCTACCATGACTTGTTTTCCTGTCCTGGTTGCTAGGAGCCACCAAGAATTGCAAGGGAGTTGCCACTCTGGCCCCTAGTGACCTCTGGGCCATACTTACTCTGGCAGTAGAGCCAAGCTGTCAGGCCAGCCACTTGCTTGTCCCCAGCAGCCGCATGCTCTCCCTTGGTTCTCCATACATGTTTATCTGGAGGGCCTGCCCTGTTGGACACCACATCCCCAATGCTGTCATTTCACGGCTGTGCTGGTGCCTCTCGAAGTGTTGACATCAACGGTGTCAGCGGCAGACACTGGTGAAGCCCTTTGTAGGTGAATGGGAGAGGATAGTCCTAGATAATGTTGACTTCTGTGGCCATGTGCTCGGGAGCATTGCTAATTGAGGGCTTACCTGCTCGGAGATCCTGAGTGTTGGGCCATGCTAGCGCCTGTGTTTGAGAACCCTGTCTGAACCCAGCCTTAGTGTCTCCTAAGGGCAGAGGCCTTTGGGAGCGCCTGCCAGAGCTTCCAGTGTTAGCATGCTTCCAACACCCCCCCCCCCACCCCCCTTGGCTGTTCATCCTCTGTGGCTTTGGCAAGCCCTTGTGCTAAGAACTCATCCTACTGGTGAAGGGCCGGCCGTAGGAAGATGGCCGTGTCTTGACAGCTGGAAGGGCCTGTAGACTCAGGAGAGGTAGTGTGGTGAAGGACCCTTGCAAGCTGGCTTTAGGGCTTTAGGATGCTGGCTTTGTCAGGATCAGTAACAGAACCTGCTGTGAGCTAACAAACTGGGTCCTGACCTCTAGCTTCTTTTGCAGAATTGGACCCCAGACCTTTTGTTACTTTCTCTTTGAGTCACGAGAGGCTTTGGACAGTGGTGAATGTGACTTAAGAAGCCGCAGGGTCAGTGGAGACCAGGCAGCTGGGCATGCAGGTGGCTCTCCTCAGGTTTCACTGGAGAAAAGCAAAAAGTATGCTGTTACCCAGAACCTGAGGCTTGCTCTGGGAAGGCTCAAGTTCAGGGTTAAGTAGCGGCAGTCACATCATATTAGCCAACCACACACTGGCTTTCCTAAGCACACACCCTGTTTGCTGTTTGCTGCAGGCGAGGCTTGTTGAGGGCTAATGTCATTGTTGGATATGGTGTGGCCTCATGTAGAGAACAGCAAGGCCCTGGAACTCCACTGGGGCAGGAGGATGTCTTTGTCCCTGGGCTTCACCTGGTGTCTTAGTCAGGGTTTCTATTCCTGCACAGACATCCTGACCATGAAGCAAGTTGGGGAGGAAAGGGTTTATTCAGCTTACACTTCCACATGGCTGTTGATCACCGGAGGAAGTCAGGACTGGAACTCAAGCAGGTCAGGAAGCAGGGGCTGATGCAGAGGCCATGGAGAGATGTTCCTTACTGGCTTGCTTCCTCTGGCTTGCTCAGCCTGCTCTCTTATAGAACCCAAGACTTCCAGCCCAGGGATGGCACCACCCACAAGGGGCCCTACCCCCTTGATCACTAATTGAGAAAATGACCCCACCGCTGGATCTCATGGAGGCACTTCCCCAACTGAAGCTCCCTTCTCTGTGATAACTCCAGCCTGTGTCAAGTTGGCACACAAAACCAGCCAGTACACCATGTCAGCACTGTTGGCTGGTCTTGTCATTTTGCTGCTCAGGCTGCACAGCCTATGGACTTTGGAGAGAAGGCACCTTGTGGATTTGCACACTTGGCCTGCCCTGCTGTGTGTAGAGATGGTGTGGGTAAGGTTAGGGACAAGCCTCAGGAAGTTTCTAGCAGGGACTAGATTCTTTTCGAGTGAGGCTATTGCTGATGTCTGTTCATGTCTTGATTTGTTCAAACCTGGTAGTGTCAGGATGTCACTGCCATTCCTCAGACCTCAGACCTCAGCAGTCTGTCCGTGGTGGGAGTTCTCCACTCCATGCCTTGGTCCTGATTCACCTTGTGTCCCTTTGACATCAGCTGTCTGGCTCCTTGTGGGCCCCTCTGCTCTGGGCTGTCAGCTCTGCACATTTCCTGTACTTCCTCTTGGGGCCTTCCTGTCCCTGCATGTCTCCCTAGAGAGAGGGTACTTGGTAGTGGCTTCTGGCTAGATGCTTCCTCACATAATGCAGCGAGGCACTCGCCTGTTAGCCTTCTTCCTTCACCAAGAACTTGGAGCTGAGCATAGGGTGGCCTGGCCACCTGGGACTCCTCTCCGGCTGCTGGCTGCCTACCCCAGCCCTCAGCTGCTCTCTACCAGGCTCAATGTGAACAGCACACTGCCCAATGTATTGTTCACCTTTCAGTACCTATGGGCATTAGTGCAGAGGGCCCATCATGCTCAGCTCTCAGGACTTCATGAACCCCAGGACACCTGCATTTCCTAGCATGGGGCTGACCTGCAGTGGGGATGCTGGGCGGAACAGCTGGGTGTGCAGAGCCCCGTTGTTCTGCTCCCTGTCTTTCTGTCCTGGCGGGGAAGTATCTTGTGTAACCCTCACCTGGCTTGGGTCCACCTCCCAGGTCACCATGTCCTGTTGGCTGTGGAAGACCAAGTCTGAAGTTCTGGAGGAGAGTGGAGTAGCTCCCTGGAGAAGCTGTAAATGGGATGGGGGTGGGGCATGGTTTGGAACTTTGTGTGAGGCACTATCGTTCACAGCCTCCCCCAACCCCCATGGCCTACCTCCCGAGAAGGGTGTCATGGTGGGTCGTGACACTGAAGGAACCTGCCAGGTGCTCCTCTATAGCTGAGTCCTCTGTGTTTGCATGGAGACCAGCACAAAGTGCCAGAATGTGCTCTTCCAGCCTGTTTCTTACGCTTACAGCCTGTTTGGAGAATGGGGTTTATATGGAGCATGTCCCTGCCCCCCAGCTCTCGACAGTGGGTGGTTCTTAAAAGCTCTCTCAGGTCAGCTCCGCTTTGCCTAAGGGTCAGGGAAAGACCCTGAAAAAAGTAGCTGCTGTGTGCCTGGTGCCTGATGGTCACCTGCATCACTCGCCTCGGATGGACGTGTGCTTCTCCTTTCAGTTCTCAGTAAAAGTGTTTTTGAAGCCTTGTTGATTTGTTTCTCTGGTGTTCTTAAGATGGAGATGGGAGCCCCAGGAGGGGCACTCTCTTTCTGTCTCTGTCTCTCTCTCTTTCTCTCTCACACACACACATACACACACACACACACACTCTCTCATTTAACATATGTGTGTTTTGCTTGCAGGTGTTTATCATATACATATGCCCAGTGCCAAAGAATTCAGAAGATGTCAGATCCCCTGGCACTGGAGTTACAGATGATGTTGAGCTGCCACGTGGGTGCTGGGACCTGAATTCAGTCCTTTGCAAGAGCAGCCACACTCTTAGCTGCAGGGCTAATCTTTTATGATCTTTTATAAGCCCTTTTATGATCTAAAGAGAACCTTCAGCTTTTCCAAATGAGGATAAAAGATCAAGGTGACTCGTTAGAGCTCAAGAAAGTGTGGGCTTGTGTTCTTGTCCTCATCCAGTGCCCCCTGAGGGACAGTGGCAGTGTGGTGGAGGGCAATTGTGTTGTTATAGGACAGGAATGGGTACGCATTCTGCCAGGCATCCACAGCAAAGGTGGCAGCTTTGAGAACTCGGATGTCTGGGGGGGGGAGGGTCTCAGCCCCAGTCCAGCTACCTTGAGGAAATGGGCAGTCAAGGCCAATGTGCATGGATCACTTGCTCCATGGGATGCTGGAAGAGCTGCAGTATTATGTTTATGTAAAATGTAAGAACAAAACAGCTATGTTTGGTCAATTCACACATAAGCTTCTTACTTTACAAGCATGACAATCTGAGTTCAGATCCTCAATACCTAAGTGCCAGTAATGCCAGGACTGGAGAGGCAGGAACAGGAGGGTTAGTTTCTGGGGCCCTTTGACTAGTGAGTGAGCTCAACAAAATAACTGATTTAAGTAATGTGGAGGGCCAGGGAGGCGGATAAAGGAGACCTGGCTTCTGGTCCCTGGAATCCACATTAAAACAAAACCCAGATGCCATGGTCTAATCCCAGCATTCTATCCAATGGGAGGTGAAGACCAGAGAATTCAGCTGGAAGCTCACGTGTGCAGTGGAAGGGAAGAGCACTCATCGAAGGTGTGGTCTGACCATCTGACTGTGTGTCGGATGTGACACACATACAAAGTAGTCTTTAAAAACTATTTTTTAAAAAAGTGGAGAGCAATCGAGGAAGACTCTCAGTGTCCACCTCAGGCCTCCACACACACGTACAGCCGTGCATACACAGCAGGCACACAAGCGCACACAGGCAAGACACAGATGCAAGCAGAAAACTTCAAAAGCATGCAGTTTACACGGCTGCTCGTGGCCACACAGCTGCTCGTGGCCACTGTTGAACTTCTTTGCCCCCCCCCCCCCCCCGGCGGCACCACTGCTTCAGATATATCAAAGGTGTCAGGATGAGACACGTGTCCAGATGGGAAGGTATGTCTGGTGATGGATGGATGCGTCTGTCTCCACACAGGTTTGTTTCTGAGACACTTTCATTTGCACAGGGGGGTGGGAGTGACACCAGGTAGATGCCTACCTCTGAGGTGCAAGCTCCAGGCCTGAAATACTTTGAAGCAAATATCAGGTGGTCCCTTTCCTTTTGAATTTGGGCTTTTTTTTTTTTTTTTTTGTTTTTTTCATCCCATGGGAAACAGCAGTCAGCCAGCCACGAGGGTAGGGGCGGCTGCTTTCTGGAGCTGAGATTACAGGTAGGGGCTCATGGAGGGCTCATGATCTGTCACCTACGGTGATGTAGTCTACCTCCTACGTCACGTGTCTAGTTATCTCTCCAGTCTCCAAGGCCCAGTCTTCTGTCCATCTGATCACCCAACCTTTCAAATCATGTGTCACAACACAACCTTAGCCGGACATGGTGTTCACATGGCCAAGGTTGTGTTCCGGCCATGTTCCTTTCAAAGAGGTTGTGTGACCTCTAGTGGGCACTCAGGGTCACTGCAGCCCACAATACCTTAGCAAAGAAGTTTGTGCTCTCAACTCTCTTCCAATGGGGGGAGATCTATCTCTGCCTTGTCCTGCTTCACCTTGATCTGGAAAGGAAGGTGCAACCTGTGCCTTAGCTGTCATCTCCTGCCTGGTAACCCGGTGTGTCTCTCTGCAACCCCCCCCCCCAGTAGTGGGCTTCTGGAAGTTCCCTGGAAGGGGTTCTGGCCAGGGGAGAGGCCCCCTGCAGCCCCATCCTTACCAAAGGCTGGTAGAGGAAGCCCCCATTTAACAATGTGGGTAGAACAGGAGGCAGAAACCCAAGGGATGGGTCACCTGTCCAAGGCCACAGTGCTAGAGACGCTTAGAAAAAGATGAGTCTGGGGGTGGTGGTGGTGCACGCCTATAATCCCAGCACTTGGGAGGCAGAGGCAGGCAGTTTCTGAGTTCGAGACCAGCCTGGTCTACAGAGTGAGTTCCAGGACAGCCAGGGCTACACAGAGAAACCCTGTCTCGAAAAACAAAAAAAAAAAACCAAAAAAAAAACAAACAAACAAAAAAACAAGAACAAAAAATGAGTCTGGCCAGGTGTTTTTGGGTAGTAAGATTGTCTGCAGGCTCATGAACACTCCTTTTTAAAAGACAGGGTTTCTCTGTGTGACAACCCTGACTGTCTTGGAACTCGCTCTGGAGATCAGGCTGGCCTTGAACTCTAGGAGACTCACCAGCCTCTGCCTTCCAAGTCCTGGGATTAAAGGGGCACACCACCGTGTCCGGCCAAACTCTTCACTTTCTTGCCATTACCTTTCGAGTGCAGCTGTGTGTAACCACTTCTGACCAGTTAGAAATGGTTTTATTTACAGGCTGTACTGGGGACTGAACCCAGGACCTTGCATATATGCTGGGCAAGTGCTTTCCCACTTAGTGAGCTATGGTCTCCAGTGACTGCATGGGAGTTTTTGGGTTGAGGGCCACTTAAGCCCCACAGTGGGGGCAGAATGATGTCACCTTTCCAGATTGTCTAAACTGATCTACAGTTCACTCCTTTCCCGCTTCCAGAGTGTTCAGTTTGTGCACACAGTAGAGAGCTCAGTCTATTTCTCAACTTGTTTCCATTTACTGTCCCTTTCAAGACTTTTTTCAAATGCTTCCATGGGGAATACACACATACATCACACACACATATCATACATCACACACACATCACATACATATTATACACGCATCACACATATCACACATACATATTATACACACACATCACACACTCTTTATACATACCATACACATCGCATACACATCACACACACACATATCACACTCATTATACAACATATCACACACACCACTCACATATCACACACATACATCATACACACATCATGCATCACATACATCACACATCACATTCATACACTTACACACACACACACACACACACACACACACACAGACCAAGTGTCTCTAACTAGATGAGGCTGGCTTGAAGCTCCTGCCTCTGTTGCTTCAGGCTCTCAGGTCTTGGAATTACGAGCTGGCACCACCACACCTGCACATCCTATGAGAATCTAACAGTGTACACTGTTGTCTGTGCTTTCTACTTCAGACTTGGGCTTCTCACTTTCAGCCATCTGTCCCATGGGGGTCATTTCCCTGCTGAGTCTATGTAACTGCCCATGTTAGGGTTTCCCCATCCAGCAGTATCTGTCAGTCACACTCCTGCATGGCTGACTGGCTGACTAGTACTCTGGGGGGTGGGCACACCTTAAGCTTCTCTTTCTCTTGCTACTAGATCTTGGGTTGTTTGCAGTTGGGCATCCTGTGAATAGTTCTACACCCTGGTATAACGTTTGTGTGGATAGGGTCTTCAGAGTACAGTGAGGCACTGTGGGGAGCCTTCAGAACCTGCCCAGGGCTGGAGAGACGACTCACTGGTTATGAGAACTACCTGCTCTTGCAGAGGATGTGGGTTTTGTTTCCAGAACCCATATGACAGCTCACAACCATCTTATAACTCCAGTTCCAGGGGCTTCGGTGCCTTCTGGCATTGTGAGTGCTATATGGATGTGCTGCACAAACGTACATGCAGGCAAACACACTTACACATAAATACTTAAAAACAAAGCAAAACCAACAACCCTGCTTAGATTTGACAGTGGCTGCACCATCTTGCTTTCCCTCCTGCACGGAATGAAGAGTGTGCTTGAAGCCCCTCATTGTCCCTGGGCATATCTACCCCCAGCCATCCATCCATACAGGCCACAGTGGTACCCACCCTTTAATGGCCAGGGTGGCCTCTTTCTATATTCACACTGGGATGATGGCCATTTACAACAAGATGCTTGTTCAAAGTCTCTGCACTGTCCCTGAAGAAAGTGCCAGGGGAGAAGTGTGGGAGGGGGAAAGGGCACAAAGAGCCATCTGGGTAGGGAACACCTGGGCTGGAGTCTGGGGACAAGTCCACATGGGCCAGTGGTTGGCCGGAGCTAGGCATAGCCCTGCCATTCTGCAGAGAATGTGTCTGGTAGCCTGGCCATAAACTCTGTACCTCTGATGGGTACAGAGGACTTCCTGAGTGCTGAGAACTCACTTACCTGACTCTCTGTCTGTCCCCTAGTGTCACCTGAAGAGGTGACCGTGGGAAAGAAATGCAGAAAGTAGACAAGTGTCCAGCACCTCCAAACCTTAGCTTAGCCAGTATCATCTGAAACTCATAATCTGTCTTGCTCAGTTTGCTCTTAGTAAGGCCTGCTCTGTGGACCCCAAGGAGTGAAGCCCACGGTGACAGGGAGAACATTTCAGGCTGAGGAGACAGGATGCCTAATAAAGGGACACATGGCACTGTGAAGCAGCAAGGAGACTACACTGGGGAAGAAGGCTGAGCTGCAGAGTGGATAGAGTCTGCCAGTGTGGCTCTTTGGACGAGGATACAAGAGCTCACATTAACTGCTGCCCCGGAGGCCATGATAAGGGCTGTGGCTCCCTGAGCGGTCACAGAAGCCCCTGAAGGGGCTGATGATATACTTGGGCTGCCTTGCTGAGAATGGTCTACAGGTCACTGAGAGAGTTGCTGTGAGGCCTGTGGATATGGATTCCTGGATGTCTAGGTATGGATGAGGAACTAGGGAGGGTCAGATGTGGGGCAGAGCTGAGAGAACAGCTGGGTGTCGGGTCTGACTCCACTTGCCTGTGCACCAGTGTGGCTATGATGCAGCCGTTGCTGCCTGGGGCCCACCAGCCTGTGGTTGGACTCTGGAGCTTGCTGTATGGAGCTGCTGGGTCACTCTAGACACCAGGTCTGGACAGCTGCTCCGGGTTCAACAAAGCATCCTCTGTAGTCCTGTGCTAGGCGGGCCTTTTGAAGACAATCACTGAGAATGTTGGCACTGAACCTGGTAGACCTCGTTTCTGTCCACTTCTGCAGCTTCTAGGCCTCTGCTGCCCTTCTGGAGCCAGGAGGGGACAAGGGCTGCCTGAGAGGGATGGCTTGTCCCGCCATCACCGTGGAGCTTCTGTTTCCAGCATTCCACAGTTCCATTGGAAGGCCGGCTCCCACAGAGTACCATGGTTGTGGGGGACACAGACGGTGCACAGGCAAGTAGGTGGCTGCCTCTCCCACATACTACATAGGGAGCCCTAGGACCATGGGGAGCAGGCTGACAGAGGCATTTGGGGAGTAGCAAGCTATTAGAACCCATGTGGGCCTCTTCCCTTTCCCGCTCTCATGTCAGTGAGGATGATGACGGTGACACCGTATCCCACAGCACACTGGAGGGTAGAGTGAAGGAAGACCAGGCGCGACCACTGAAAGAACTGGGACGTGTCACCACTGGAGACAAGGAGCAAAGAGATGATACCAGCGACCCCAGGAGGAAAAGGTAACGGCCAAGCTGACTGAGCTGACGAGTGTCTACCCCTGGGATGATCACGATACCACAGTTGGGCAAGATGCTAAGAGCCCTGTAGCAAGGGCACGAGACAAGCAATGTAACTGACTCTAGTCGGAGGAACTTGGGTGACTCTTTCCTAGAACCCTCCAATGTCCAGCCTGACCGACCTGGGAAGTGTCCCCAGGAAGGAATATATTCATTTTTCACACACACACACACACACACACACATACACACACACACACACACACACACACGCACACACAAAGTTTGGGGGTTTTGTTTGTTTGTTTTGTTCAAGACTGTGTAGCATGGTCCATCCTGGAACCCACCCTGTAGACCAGGCCGGTCTCCAACTCAAAGAGATCCACCTGCTTCTGCCTCTGAGTATTGGGACTAAAGGTGTCTGCCATTCCTGCTTGCCTGATTTTTATTTTATATATTTTTAAAAAAAGATTTATTTAGTTTAATTATATGATTACACTGCCGCTGTCTTCAGACACACCAGAAGAGGGCATCAGATCCCATTACAGATGGTTGTGAGCCACCATGTGGTTATTGGAATTGTACTTATGACCTCTGGAAGAGCAGCCAGTGCTCTTAACTGCCAAGCCCTCCCCGCCCCCCCCCCCCCCCCCCCCCCCCCTTTTTTTAAATTTTATTTTTGTGTTTTGAGTCAGGGTTACTCTGTAGTCTAGGCTGGCCTGGAAGTCTTGACAATTCTCATGCTCTCAAATGGTTTCCGTGCTCAGCCTCCTGAGCAGAGCTGGGATGCCATCTTTCTTGCAGTGTGGACACCCCAGCTATGGGCTTGCTGTAGGTTTCCAGCACGGCTATGGCGCCCATGGGTTTTTAATTTTTGTTGAGTTGTTTCCTGTTAGCAGGTGCCCAGCACCCCGCTCTACCAGCCACCACCACGTGCCCGCCCCAGCCCACCAGGTCTCTTGTCAGCTGTGGACTGTGCCAGCTGTGGCACAGCTGCAGCAGCCTGAGGCCGAGGGACTGTGGGGAAGGGGAGAGGGTTCCCTTGGTGGGTGTTGACTGTCAGCAGGGTGCTGGGAAGAACTTACCTCAAATTGTGATCCTCTAGGGGCAGACCCCAAGACAGGAATCCAAAGTAGTCTCGGGGAGGTGACTCATAAAACAGATGAGAAGGTCGGCTCAGGGGCTCCAGAATCGTGGGGTGGCTTTAGGGATGTGCTCTGGAGTGGTTGCCATGGCAGTGCGGAGGCAGGGGCAGGTATCCCTGCCTCCATCCTCTGCTAAGGGCAGCCCCAAGATGGAGCTGAAGTTTGTTTCCTTCCCCAGCCCATCTGTTGATTGGCAGCTTTGTTCCCTTGGTATCTAACTTTTGCAGTTCTATGTAAATTCTGAATTTTAACCTCTGCCTGGAGTATGGCTGGATTTTCTCCCATGCGGTGAGCTGTTTCGGAACAGGCAGATAAGACGTGAGGGAGTACTCGCCTTCCACCAATGTGGCTCCTGGGATAGAACTCAGGTTGTCAGCAGGAACACTCTCTTGCCAAGCCATTTCACCGGTCCCAAATCCTAAGTCTGGTCTGATCAAAGTAGTCCTGGATGGCAACTTTTCTTTTCTTTTCTTTTCTTTCCTTTCCTTTCCTTTCCTTTCTCCTTTCCTTTTTCCTTTCCTTTCCTTTTCTTTTCTCTTTTTTGAGACAGGGTTTCTCTGTGTAGCCCTGGCTGTTCCTGGAACCCACTCTGTAGACCAGGCTGGCCTCGAACTCAGAAATCCGTCTGCCTCTGCCTCCCAAGTGCTGGGATTAAAGGCGTGCGCTACCACCACGGTCTTCTTTTAAAATACAATTCATGCACCTTTGACGGGCGTGTGCTCGAAGTTCAGGTTCTCCAAGCTGTCGCCGTATTTGATAACAAATGGCTTTCAGTAGAGGTGTGTCTCTGATGGTATCTGGGATGCAGAGTGAATGTATCTGACGGGCTGTGAAGTTCTGGTTCACCAAGCTGTTACTCTACTTGATAACAAATGGCTTTGGGGATCCCTTGTGCTATCTGGGATCCAAAGAAGGAACTTAGCTCGTGGGAACCCCTTAGGTCCGGTCCGACCTCCTTCTGTCTCTTTTCAGGGGATCAGGACCGGGTTGCCCCACGCGCGCACAGACCCGTCTATAGGAAATGGTGAGTGGCCTCCAGCTGGTCTCATTGTCTATTCAGGCTAGCAGGAGCGGAATTTCCTTTCTATCCCACTGCTCCCATGAGCCGCTGCTGCGAGTAGCCAATCAGCTGTCAGCTCAGCGCACACCCAAATATGACAGCTCCCGATTGGCTGATCGAGGGCCAATCAGCAGGCCGAGCGGGAAGCTGTTGGGAAGCAGTGCAACCCTCCAGCCTTAGCGAGGACCTTGGACCTCGCCAGGCTGTGGTCCGATCTGGCTGTATAGCACATGCCCAGCACAGTGCATCATGACAGATCAGGTCAGCCCAGAGTCCGCACAGGTGACCTCGGAGCTCACCTGTGAGTGCCCGGAGCCCCGAGGCTGTCCGGTCCAGCGGTAGCGCAGTGGCGACCTACTCTTTCCATCCCTGGAAATGTCAGGAGCAGGCCTTCAGGCATGGCTGTATCCAGGTGTGCACGGACTGAGGTCCCAGATGGTTTTCCCCCAGCCCTCTCCTTTGTGCGGGATTTCTCTCCTAGGCCATGTGACCACCTAGATCTCCTGTGGTAACTAGGGTAGCTCCTTCAGCAAAGAAGAAAACTAACTGCTCTCGCTAGTTCCAGTAGGCAGTTCTAAGGGTTATGACACTGTAGTGACCAGTCTCGGAGACTATCTTGAACTCACCTCCAGGTTCAGCTACTGTGGGCTACAGATGTTGTTCCGATCAGTCTCCGTGTCTTATTTTCAGTTTTCACTCATGAGAACTGAGTGCAAAGGCCTGCAGCACACCAAGCATGCTCCTGTGATCCTGGCACTTGGGAGATGGAAGCAGGAGAATTGCTGTGGTTACACAGTGAAATCTTGACTCAACAAAACAACAAAGCAGACCATAATGACTGGAGTTATTGTTAAAAAAAAATTACTCGATGGCAGCCATTCTGACATGAAGCAAGGTGACACCTGACGTGGAAACGCAGTTTTGCCTGGCATTTGATGTCTGCATGCCAGAGACTCTCATGGCCAATATCCTGGCAGTGTGTGGCTGGGATCCTGGAAGAGTAACTGTCACTCTAAGCACACTGTCCTGCTGTGTCTCTCCCTGCACCCTTGTCTTCTGTCCCACTTTGTTCCACTCTGCCACTCTGTCCCCCTTTATTTGGCGGTGTCCCCTGTTCTGTTCTCTATGCCCCTATGTCTTACCCTGTCCTCGTTGAGGCAAAGTCACCAGGTCTACTGAGTTTTTGTGGCAGTTTTGACATGATCTCTTTCTTATTGTAGTAAGCCTGTGTATTCTCAACAAAGCCTCATGGGGGTCAATGGAGCCCTGGGAGGTTCAGGCCTAAGGACCCTCCTGAGAGCAAGCCCGGCTCTAGCTGGAATGTATTGAAACAGGTTGGCTTGGGGACACAGTGTCCCACATCAGTTGGGAAGTTATCAGGTGTGTGAGCCCTGCCTTTCTGTCTCGACAAAACACCCCCTTGGCTCAGGAGGATGACCTCTTCACCCTGAGAGCAGTGCCAAGGGCCACTGGTGCCCAGGCTGCAGTTTGCACAGCACTCAGAACCTTCATAGCCATGTGTTTGTCTTTTCTAGGAAGGGTTCGTTTCAGACCTTTGGAAAGGATGTGTGCATCACGGGTCAGTCGGTGAGGAAATGCCCTCAGCCTCTTGTCCCTCCTATGGGTGAGAGGAGGGAGAGGAGAGCCTCAGGCTGGGCCCTGCCCAGAGCATGTGGTTGTACAGGTCATCTCTCTGTCCCCACATCTCTGTATAGTCTCACATCTTCCCCACTAGTCCCTCCTGAGTCCAGGAGCCCCTGGGAATTCCTTCAGTGACTCACCCTGGTCATCAGCATCTTCCTTGGCCCCTAGAGGGGGTGGTGGTCCTAACAAGGGGTCCGTGCCATGCAGAAAACCACAGGTTTTCCAGGGAGGAGATGCCCTCCCTCCTTGAGTTGCTCCAATCTTCCATACTGACTTGCTCACGCTGAGCAGCCAGGATTCCCCGCAACCCCGCTTGCACATCCATGCTGGCAAACAGTCATGTAGCCACAGCCTCATCCTGAGTCACAGGCAGACCTGAGAACCTGTCCCTTCCCCTGGGTGCTGCCCCCCCCCACTCCTGTCACAAGTGGCTTTCACGCTTAGTTCTGTCCTGTGTCTTTGTCTTTCTGGAGTGCACCCTGTTTAGTTCTGTCCCATCTGTGTCTTGGTCAGTTGTACCCCACTGAGTTCTGTGCTCTGTGTGTCTTGCTCAGGTGTACCCTGGCCTCCGCACTGTCCCCCAGGAGTATGTGTGTTGCCAATGCTATGCCAAGTTTGGGGGCCACCTGCCTGTGCCCCGGGCTGATGCACTGCTGCCCTACTGGGTGCCTCTGTCCCTGAGACCACGAAAGCAGGTGAGTGAGTGACTTGGTAGTCATCACTTAGGGCCAGGACACCTGTCCTGGTTCAGAGCCCATCCAAGTCACAGGCATTCTATGACTGAAGAGTCTGGGATACAGTCTTGGTTTTATTGATAGATTGATTGATTGATTAGCTGATTTTGACACTGGGGATTGAACAAACTGGGCACATGCTCTCCATTGAGTGACAGTTCCTGCCCACCTTCCTCCTCCTCTTCTCTCCTTTAGTTTCTTTTCTTTTCTTTGTTTTTGTTTTTGTTTTTTTTTGTTTTGTTTTTTGTTTTTGTTTTTTTTCAAGACAGGGTTTTTCTGTGTAGCCCTGGCTATCCTGGTACTCACTCTGTAGACCAGGCTGGCCTCGAACTCAGAAATCCGCCTGCCTCTGCCTCCCAAGTGCTGGGATTAAAGGCGTGCGCCACCCCCGCCTGGCTTTCCCTTTTGTTTCTTTTAAAGTGTGTGTGCAGAAGTGCAATGTGTACAGTGTATGTGTGTGTGCATGTGTGCACAGTGAGTGTGTGTGTGTGCAGTGTATGTGTGTATATACAGTGTGTATACAGTGTATGTGTGTGCATACACAGTTAGTGTATGTGTTGTATGCTTGTTTGTGTGTGTTGGGGGGCATATGCACCCACACAGATATATTTGGAGGCCAGAGTGGAGTGTCAGGCATCTTCTGCCTTGTTCCCTTGAATCAGCCTCTCCCTGAACCTGAAGCTTGCTGTTTCTGCTAGGCTAGCTGTCCACAAGCTCCTGGGACCCACCCATCTCCCCGTCCAATGCTAGTCTTACGGTCAGACAGCCATGCCTGTCTTTGTGAGGGTGTTGTGGATCTGAACTCAGGTTCTCAGGTTCTCACCCAACGAGCCACCTCCCCAGCTTTTCTCTTCTTCCTCCTTCTCCTTGTCCTCGTCCTCCTCCTCCTCCTCATCCTCCTCATCCTCCTCCTCCTCCTCGTCCTCCTCCTCGTCCTCCTCTTCCTCCTCCTCCTCCTCTTCCTCCTCCTCCTTGTCCTTGTCCTCCTCTTCCTCCTATTCCTCCTTCATACATTTTTTTTTGTTGTATGTGTACATGTATGTGTGTTTGTGTATATATATGTGTGTGTACACGTGCATGCATGTGTGTTTGTGTGTATACATGTGTGTGTGTATACATGTGTTACCATAGTATAATTGTGGAGATTAGAAGACTACGTTTGGGGTTGGTTCTCTCCCTCAATCCTGTGCGTACCAGGGGTTTAAACTCATGTCACTAAGCTTTGTAGCTGTACCCACTGACCTGCTAAACCATTTCTTTGGCTTGCAGAGGTGTTTTGAGATTCACTCACGTGATCTGGGTGTTAAGTCTGGAGTGTTCTCCCAGATCCCTTGTGCCTGCCTCTCTCCCGTGGGGATCATAGTCACCAGGAGCAGCTCATCGAGTGATATGGCCTTGACACTCATGGATCAGTCCATGCCATCCTTCTTCAGGGAAACAGGAACTCAGAAAGAGCCACGCAAGGGCGGTTACCTCTGCCCCTGCCACAGACTCCTAGACAGTTTATTTACCATCAACAACATGCCAAGGCAGTTCTTTGGCATGTGGCCGAGGCTAGCCAGGGCTACATAGAAACACCTTGTCTCAAAAAGACATAAAATAAAATATAAAGAAAGAAAGGAAGAAGGAAGGAAGGAAAGAAAGAAAGAAAGGAAGGAAGGAAGGAAGAAAGAAAAAACGAAAGAAAGAA